>JAOANR010000003.1:49724029-49933269 GCA_030278955.1 Hygrophila difformis
GTCGGGATGTCACCCTTCCCGCCACATCTCCCTAGTAAAGACAAACACGGGGGGGGGGGGTTTTTTCTCCGAGCTTACTAAAGAGATGCAAGGCTATGTATTGCAGTGTTTAAAACATTTAAAGCATTCAGAATAGCCCATACAATATAAATCGAAAATAATAAGAGCATAGCGCAGCGGAAATATTTAGTTTAGTACAGTATCGCAGCGGAAAATATAAAAAGGGCCGACATGGCCAAAACACGGGTTTAAACAGGCCCGTTCATAATATAGTCTAAGTACGAAATTTAAAAGCAAAATGAAAGTTCCCAAAATCCCATGCATGAATCGTGCTCACACATGCTCATTCCACATATTCTGTAAGGAAAGGAATAAAAATGGTTTTGATCAGCAAAATTGCTGAGTAAGTTAACACATGCATGATCGTAGGGTTTTAAAAGCCATACTTTAATAATTTAACAAAAGCATGATAATAACATATTATTTGATTTCATATAATCCATATCATATAGCACAATCTATCTCAGGCTCTATTTAATAGCACCTATCACATGGTTCAAGATAATAACCATAATTTAAATAAAGCATTTAATAGTTTAATTGGACAACAATATCATTTAATCTAGTTTAATTTAATTTAGAATCCCCATTACATTCCCGATTTGGTATTTCAAGTTTCACGATAGAAATCGCGATGTCAACAAGTTTAGCCGGTAGCCCGGCGGCCGCAGCCGTATCAGCCGATACCCAGTACCACTCCGGAGCCTCGGGAAACCCATACGGATATTCACGAGAGTGTAGGCTCTAAGTTTCGCCGTTTTGGCAATATCACATTTCAAGTATAGCGCGCGGGGTCACCATCGTCCATTACGGCACGAAGTGAATCGTTAGGGGGCACCCTGCAGAGCACTCACCCCTAATTTTAATTTATCAAGTTTGTAAGGGGATTTAGTTTTTAAAATCTGCCTTCCAATGTATTAATTTGGAAATAATATCTCAATTCGTTTCAACCCTAAAGGTTAATTCCATCTTTCGACAAGATTTCAAAATTTCGTTTCGGTAAATCACAGTTTACTCCAAAATTCGTCTAAAATCAGATTTAATTCCAAAAATTCCAAAATTTCATATCTGACTCGGAAACATCAAGATCTACAACTTTCGTGTTTTAACTTTTTCAATCCGAGATACCTAAGTAGGTCAAAATCGCCAATTTTCGCATAACAAGAAATCTGTCCGAGTTTAATACATCACAGATCAAAGATTTCAATTTCTACCATATCAATTCAACTCCAAATTTAATGAACTTTGACAGGGATCATCTTAAGACATTTATCTACAACTTTCATGTTCGGCCAAAGATCTAAAACAGCCTAGATCCTATGTCAAAAACGTGATCAAGATCATTCCTAAGTTCTGTCCAAGATTTCAAGAACTAGGTTCAAACAGTTCGGTTTTAAAGGGTTTTCACATATCAAATCAACTCCAAAAATTCTCAAATTTTTACAGTAGCTAGGTCTAAGTCTTAGGAACGTTTTTCGTCTTTTAAGTTTTTCCGTTTGAGTTCGTTTTAAAGGTCAGAAAAATTCAACAATTCTGTTGCGTCGGTAGGAAAACAAAAGTGGACAGATTTATGATTCTTGTCAAATCTTTTAGGTTTCGAATGTTTTAAAATCTCCCAAAACCATGTAAGGTTAACTTACAGTGTCTATGAACGTCGGGAATGTCCAATTCGGAGGCGTGGCTTCCAGATCACCGTCTCTCCTCTCCGTTCGTCGGGTTCTACGATCTAGATTCGATACGAGGGTGTCGAAAGAAAAAGGAGATGATTAGGATTCGTTTTCGAATCGTTTATTGAAATAAGATTGGACCGAGACTTACCACGACTATGGAGATCTGTAGAGAAACTCGTCCAACAGCGTTCGTCTTGGTTTCGTGCCTCCGACGACTTCGGATTTAGGGTTTCGAACGTATAGAATGCTTTAGGGTTTCGTAAACTTGTTCGGGGCTCCCAAGGGGCTTATTTATAGAATTCTCAATCCCTAGGGCGTCCACGGCCGACCTAAAGGTCTGGAGTCGAGAGATGTTCAACCGAAAGTCGAAAAATCCGCGTTCGGGTGAGAGATTCACGCAACACCAAATCTGTGGGGTGGCGCGGTCGTGGCGCGCTGAACCCCTTCCACCGCGCGGCCACCGCGCCGACTTCGCCTGGACTTCGGTCCGGGCGGGTCGTGCGATCCGTCGTGCTTTTCCGCCTCTCTTTCGGGTTTCTATCCCTCTATGCTCCCGGATTCCGATTCCCGGGGTATATTCGGGTTCATACTTTCTCCCTAATTTTATTCTTAGTCTAGTTGGATGTTTTGGACTCGAATACTCGAGTTCATTAGTGTCGGGTGTTGGTGTTCCATTTATCCATCCTTTTGTTTAATTAAATTTCTTTAATTCCTTTTTAAGTAAAAATCTCATTTCTCATTTTCCTATCTTTATTTATTTCTTTTATTTGCTGGATTGGTTTATTTATTTATAATATTTATTTTATTTATTATTTATTTATTTAATTATTGTTTTATTTTATGTTGGAAAATTCTCGGGTATTACAGTCTACCCTCCTTAAGAATCAACTTCGTCCTCGAAGTTGTGTTTCGGTTTTTCTCGTCTCGTGCTAAGGTCTTGTGTTTGTTTTATTATGTTGTGACTGAACTTAGAATTAAAACTTCTAAGCTGCCTACGTACCCGGTAAAGGGATCAAGCCATAACGTAGTTCAAAAGTTTACAAGATTGCACGAAAAATTAGGGGGTATGACATCCTCTCCCCCTTAAGATTGCAGTTATGTCCCCATAACTGTGTCGGTATTGGTTTGGAACAATGTCGGGTATCGTTCCCTCATGTCGGATTCTACTTCCCAAGTTGCCGTCTCGCTTTCGTGATTTGACCAAAGAACCTTGATCATTTTGATGGTTTTGTTCCTCGTTACTCGCTCCTTAGTATCGAGAATACGCACTGGGACTTCTTCGTAAGTCAAATCTTCATCGAGCTCAATTATCTCCGGTTGAAGTACATGTGTCGGATCCGGCACATACTTCTTTAGTTGCGAGACATGGAAGACATTATGAACTCTATCTAAGTGTGGCGGTAAAGCCAATCGGTAGGCTAGAGTTCCGACTCGTTCTAGAATCTCGTAAGGTCCTATGTATCGCGGACTTAACTTCCCTCGTTTGCCAAAGCGCATCACCCCCTTCATGGGTGATATCTTTAGCATGACTCTATCTCCCACTTGAAATTCTAGGTCTCGTCGTCTCACGTCGGCATAACTCTTTTGACGGTCTTGTGCGGCTTTCATCTTCCCCTGGATCACTTTGATTTGTTGAGCCATGTCTTCGATAAGTTGTGGTCCCACTACCACGGACTTATCGTTTTCTTCCCAGCTCAAAGGGCTTCGGCACTTTCGTCCATACAATGCCTCGAAAGGTGCCATGCCGATACTAGCATGGTAACTATTATTATAGGAAAACTCAATCAAGGGTAAATGAGATTCCCAGTTTCCTTTGAATTCCAACACGCATGCTCTCAGCATGTCTTCTAGTGTTTGGATTGTTCTCTCGGTTTGTCCATCCGTCATCGGGTGGAATGCGGTGCTCATTTTGATTTGAGTACCGAGAGCTTTTTGTAACTCCGTCCAGAAATGAGAGACAAACCTACTGTCTCTATCGGAAATGATATCATGTGGTACTCCATGTCGTCGTACCACATTATCAATGTAGGCTCGGGCCAATTGGTCCATAGTCCACGTGTCTTTCAATGGGATAAATATGGCTGACTTCGTTAGCCTATCCACAATCACCCAAATCTTGTTCATGCCTTTAGGTGATCGGGGTAATCCCGAGACAAAGTCCATTGAGATGTTATCCCACTTCCAACTTGGAATCTCTAGTGGTTGCATCAATCCTAAGGGTTTATGTCGCACTGCCTTAACCTTTTGGCAGGTGAGACATCTCGCCACGAAATTTGCCACTTCCTTCTTCATTCCCGGGCCACCAATAGATCTTCTTCAGATCTTTGTATAGCTTGTCACCTCCGGGATGCACGGAATATGGCGTGTTGTGCCCTTCCTCCATCAACCTTTGCTTCAACTCGGCACATTTAAGAGGCACACACCATCTCCCTTTGAAACGGATGCTTCCATCCTTGTGGACAGCAAATCCTATTGCCTTTCCTTCGGCAATATACTCTTTTATCTTCTCGAGTTTCGGATCGCCCGGTTGAGCGAGTCGAATCTCGTCCAATATTGGAGTTTCTACGACCATGGCATTGACCGTTTCTCTCACTGTGCCAGAATGCACAAGTTCTAACTCCAATCTTGCCAAATCCATGTACAATGCCGGCGGAATTACCAACGAGTTTGTCACGTGTTGGGTTTTCCGACTTAGGGCATCGGCTACCACATTCGCCTTCCCCTCGTGGTATGCTATCTCTAAATCGTAGTCTTTGATGAGCTCCAACCACCTTCGCTGTCTCAAATTCAACTCCTTCTGAGTGAATATATATTTCAAGCTCTTGTGGTCGGTGAACATTCGACACTTCCGCCCATAAAGATAATGTCTCCATATCTTTAGAGCGAAAACGACCGCTGCCAACTCCAGGTCATGTGTCGGATAATTTTCCTCGTGAGGTTTTAGTTGGCGTGATGCATAGGCTACGACTCTCGAGTCTTGCATCAAAACACAACCTAAACCTTCCTTCGAAGCATCGCTATATACTTCGAAGTCACCATTCTCTGATGGTAGTGTTAATACGGGTGTGGTTGTGAGTCGTTTCTTCAGCTCTTGAAACGATGTCTCACACGCTTCGGTCCACTCGTATTTTGCTCCTTTCTTAAGTAGCTGGGTCAAAGGACGTGCAATCCTTGAAAAGTCCTTTACAAATCGTCTGTAATATCCGGCTAATCCAAGGAAACTCCTTATTTCCGTTGGACTTTTCGGAGTTGCCCATTCAGTTACGGCAGAAACTTTTACCGGATCCACTGATACTCCATCAGCGGATACTATGTGTCCGAGAAATGCCACTTCTTTCAGCCAGAAGTCACATTTCGACAACTTGCCGTATAGCTGGTTTCCTCGCAAGATTTCCAACACTTGATGTAAGTGCTTCGCATGCTCCTCCTCGCTCTTCGAGTAGATCAGGATGTCGTCAATGAACACTACGACACACTGGTCTAACAATTCTCGGAACACGTTGTTCATGAGATTCATGAACATGGCCGGAGCATTTGTTAACCCGAAGGATAACACTGTGAACTCGTAATGGCCATATCGTGTTCGAAACGCCGTCTTTGGAATGTCCTTCTCGGCAATCCTCAATTGATGATACCCAGATCGCAAATCGATCTTCGAGAATACTGAAGCTCCCTTCAGTTGATCAAACAGATCCTCTATTCTCGGTAGGGGGTATTTATTCTTAATGGTCACTTGGTTTAGTCCTCGGTAATCTATGCAAAGACGTAGTCCTCCGTCTTTCTTCTTAACAAATAAAACCGGTGCTCCCCAAGGGGACGTACTCGGTCTTATGTAACCTTTTCCCAATAGCTCCTCGAGTTGTTCCTTTAACTCCTTCATTTCCAGTGGTGCCATCCGGTACGGAGCTTTTGAGACAGGCTCTGTCCCCGGAATGAGATCTATCGTGAATTCAAGATCTCTCTCGGGTGGCATGCCCGGAACGTCTTCAGGGAACACGTCCGGGTATTCTCTTACCACTGGTATGCTATCAACCTTGTTCTCTTCCGCCTCAAGGTTGTGCACATAGCACGCATATAGTTCATACCCCTTACGCATCAAGTTACATAGTTTAAGTGCACTAACGATTTTGTTACTTTTCTTAGGGGGCTGAGAGTAAAAGATAACTCTCTTTCCCCTACTTTTTGACAAGGTGATCTTTTGTTTTTGGCATTCGATCACCGCTTTATACTGGGATAGCCAATCCATCCCCAGTATGATGTCAAAGTCTCTTAAGTTAAATTCTACCAAGTTCGCGAAGAATTCTACGTTCTTTATCACTATAGGAATTCCGTTATATCGTTAGAGCAAGACACTACTTCTCCAGAAGGCAATTGAATTCCTAAGCTAATTCTCTCGCACTTAGGTAGATCTAACTCAGGCACTATCCTTGATGCAATAATTGAGCAACTAGCTCCGGAATCAAATAAGATTCTAAGGGGTGTATTCAAAACGTGAAATGTACCTGCCATCACTTCTCCTTGCGCAGGCACGTCCGCTTGGTTCACCACGTTCAGCCTCCCCATAGGGCGTCCCTGATTGCCCTGCTGATTCGCATTCGGCTGCTGATTTTGTTGCTGGTTTTGATTCTGTGGGGGCGGAGGTCGTTGGTTCTGGTTCTGGTTTTGCGGCCTATTTTGAGGGGGTCGGTACCCTTGGTTATTGCCATTTCGCCCGTTTTGGTTTTGAGGCTGTTCTTGCCCCGTGACCAAATCGTCCCTCTTCGTTATGTTCTCGAGCCTAGTTCGACATTCCCGTCGAACGTGACCCATTCGACCGCATCGGTAACAAGCGCCTTGTTGCGGGCATCCCCTTGCCAGATGTGGTCGTCCACATCGCGGGCAAGGCGGTACCGGATCTTCTTGATTGAACCTCCTTCCCGTGTTGTTTTGTTGGGGCCTATTCGACCCTCTGCGCTGCTCGTTCCTTCCAGTGTTGTTCTCGTTTCTTGAGTCTCGGCTTCTCTTGTCCTGAGGACCCCTGCTGGACTCCCCACTCACCCTTCTTTTCAGCTGCTGCACGCGTGCTACTGCTACAGCGCGATCGTATACGGCTTGCAAATCGGGGTAGTGTACCCCCGCGATCACCTCGCGCACAGACAGGTTCAGTCCCATCTCGAACTTCTGTGCCTTCTCCGCATCAGTAGGCACTAGCCTTGGTGCGAACCTCACCAGCTCCTTAAAGCGGGTGTAGTATTCTTGCACCGTTTGGCTTCCTTGCTTCAGTGACAGGAATTCCTCGTACATGGCAGCTTTGGTACTCAAGGGATAGAATCGATCCCTGAGTAGTTCCATCATCTCCATCCACGAGTAAGGCTCGTCATCTTCGGTCAGTTTGGCTTGCGTTGCTTGCCACCAGTCATCAGCTTCGCCTCCCAAGTAGTACGAAGCGACATGTACCCTCTCTCCTTCCGGACATTTGACCGCTCCTAGCAGCTTGTCAAAAGTCCGGATCCATTCCTCCAGTTTAGCTGGATCCTCCTCACCAGCATAGTGGGGCGGCTGGTAGGGATTCACCATCGCTAGGTAGTTAGGGCGAGCTTGGGGCGGAGGTACCGCCGCAGCTTGTCCCTGGTTGACTTGCGCGTTTCCGAGCGCAATCAACACTTCCTCTATCGTCCTAAGACGATCGCCCACATTGTTCGGTGCGGGGGCGTCCTGCGCACCTTGGGGTTGTTCCATTTCAGGTTGAATCGGTTCAGTGACGTTTGGTAGTGTCTCCGTAGGAGTTTCAGTGGTGGTTTGGGGAGCGGTATGAGTCCTTCCTCTTCCTCTGGGTGCCATTCTGGTACAAATAGGATAGTTTAGGACTGATGAATTTAGCATATGGTCTAAGCAATTTCTATGATTGTATATGTGTGTAGTAATTTAGCACGTGGTGCCTTGTTCGAGTTAAGAAGCATCGTCTGTTTTGGGGTTTCATTTTATTTTGTTTTGTTTCGTTTTGTTTTGATTTAAAAAATAAATCGGCATTTTATTTCCTCAAAAGAAATTTTAATACAAAAGTAGAAATATTTTTCTAGCAAAACAATGTCTAGCAGTAGAATCTCTAGTGCCTCATGACGTCTCTCGGCGGGGTAGCAGGATCTTCCTCCGGATCTTCCTCCTCCGAACTCGGCGGTAGTAGGTCGTCAAAGATAGTGTTTAAGTCTTGCCCGTGGGCATCGATGTATTCCTTTAGTATTAAGTTTTGTGTAGTGAGGGTTTGGACTTGGCGCTCGAGTTGGTTTATGCGGTGATGATCCGCCTCTCTCAAGTTGCCCATGTGATGTAAATTGGCCTCCAATTGAGCCATTCGGTACTTCATCTGCTCTAGGGTCTGGTGGGAATCGAGATGAACGCTCATCATCCTGACCATCAACTGCATCATGTCTTGACTAGCCATCTAGCGCACGCAAGAGATCTAAGTTAATATTCGCCAAGATTCTAGTTCAATTCGCCCAGATTCTAAGTTCGAATTTCGGCAAGATGCTAAGTTCAAGTTTCGCAAAGATTCTAAGTTCAAGTTTCGCAAAGATTCTAAGTTCATAGCAGAGATGCAACATGCATATGCAAATGATACTTCCCCCCAATATTAATTTAATGCACTATATATATTTTTCCCATGGGTTTTAAAATAAAATTTCTCCATGGAAATAAAAATTTAAAATTTAAAATAATAGTCTAAATATTAATAATAGTTTAAAAATAATAATGGTTTTAAAATAATAATTTAAAAATAATAGTGGTTTAAATAATAGAAAAAAAATAGTAATGGTTTAAAAATAATAGTTTAAAAATAACCGGGCTCTGATACCAACTTGTAACACCCCGGTTTTTGGTAACCCAGGTCGGGATGTCACCGCCACATCTCCCTAGTAAGACACGGTTTCTCCGAGCTTACTAAAGAGATGCAAGGCTAGGTATTGCAGTGTTTAAAACATTTAAAGCATTCAGAATAGCCCATACAATATAAATCGAAAATAATAAGAGCATAGCGCAGCGGAAATATTTAGTTTAGTACAGTATCGCAGCGGAAAATATAAAAAGGGCCGACATGGCCAAAACACAGGTTAAACAGGCCCGTTCATAATATAGTCTAAGTACGAAATTTAAAAGCAAAATGAAAGTTCCCAAAATCCCATGCATGAATCGTGCTCACACATGCTCATTCCACATATTCTGTAAGGAAAGGAATAAAAATGGTTTTGATCAGCAAAATTGCTGAGTAAGTTAACACATGCATGATCGTAGGGTTTAAAAGCCATACTTTAATAATTTAACAAAAGCATGATAATAACATATTATTTGATTTCATATAATCCATATCATATAGCACAATCTATCTCAGGCTCTATTTAATAGCACCTATCACATGGTTCAAGATAATAACCATAAATTAAATAAAGCATTTAATAATTTAATTGGACAACAATATCATTTAATCTAGTTTAATTTAATTTAGAATCCCCATTACATTCCCGATTTGGTATTTCAAGTTTCACGATAGAAATCGCGATGTCAACAAGTTTAGCCGGTAGCCCGGCGGCCGCAGCCGTATCAGCCATACCCAGTACCACTCCGGAGCCTCGGGAAACCCATACGGATATTCACGAGAGTGTAGGCTCTAAGTTTCGCCGTTTTGGCAATATCACATTTCAAGTATAGCGCGCGGGGTCACCATCGTCCATTACGGCACGAAGTGAATCGTTAGGGGGCACCCTGCAGAGCACTCACCCCTAATTTTAATTTATCAAGTTTGTAAGGGGATTTAGTTTTTAAAATCTGCCTTCCAATGTATTAATTTGGAAATAATATCTCAATTCGTTTCAACCCTAAAGGTTAATTCCATCTTTCGACAAGATTTCAAAATTTCGTTTCGGTAAATCACAGTTTACTCCAAAATTCGTCTAAAATCAGATTTAATTCCAAAAATTCCAAAATTTCATATCTGACTCGGAAACATCAAGATCTACAACTTTCGTGTTTTAACTTTTTCAATCCGAGATACCTAAGTAGGTCAAAATCGCCAATTTTCGCATAACAAGAAATCTGTCCGAGTTTAATACATCACAGATCAAAGATTTCAATTTCTACCATATCAATTCAACTCCAAATTTAATGAAATTTGACAGGGATCATCTTAAGACATTTATCTACAACTTTCATGTTCGGCCAAAGATCTAAAACAGCCTAGATCCTATGTCAAAAACGTGATCAAGATCATTCCTAAGTTCTGTCCAAGATTTCAAGAACTAGGTTCAAACAGTTCGGTTTCAAAGGGTTTTCACATATCAAATCAACTCCAAAAATTCTCAAATTTTTACAGTAGCTAGGTCTAAGTCTTAGGAACGTTTTTCGTCTTTTAAGTTTTTCCGTTTGAGTTCGTTTTAAAGGTTGGAAAAATTCAACAATTCTGTTGCGTCGGTAGGAAAACAAAAGTGGACAGATTTATGATTCTTGTCAAATCTTTTAGGTTTCGAATGTTTTAAAATCTCCCAAAACCATGTAAGGTTAACTTACAGTGTCTATGAACGTCGGGAATGTCCAATTCGGAGGCGTGGCTTCCAGATCACCGTCTCTCCTCTCCGTTCGTCGGGTTCTACGATCTAGATTCGATACGAGGGTGTCGAAAGAAAAAGGAGATGATTAGGATTCGTTTTCGAATCGTTTATTGAAATAAGATTGGACCGAGACTTACCACGACTATGGAGATCTGTAGAGAAACTCGTCCAACAGCGTTCGTCTTGGTTTCGTGCCTCCGACGACTTCGGATTTAGGGTTTCGAACGTATAGAATGCTTTAGGGTTTCGTAAACTTGTTCGGGGCTCCCAAGGGGCTTATTTATAGAATTCTCAATCCCTAGGGCGTCCACGGCCGACCTAAAGGTCTGGAGTCGAGAGATGTTCAACCGAAAGTCGAAAAATCCGCGTTCGGGTGAGAGATTCACGCAACGACCAAATCTGTGGGGTGGCGCGGTCGTGGCGCGCTGAACCCCTTCCACCGCGCGGCCACCGCGCCGACTTCGCCTGGACTTCGGTCCGGGCGGGTCGTGCGATCCGTCGTGCTTTTCCGCCTCTCTTTCGGGTTTCTATCCCTCTATGCTCCCGGATTCCGATTCCCGGGGTATATTCGGGTTCATACTTTCTCCCTAATTTTATTCTTAGTCTAGTTGGATGTTTTGGACTCGAATACTCGAGTTCATTAGTGTCGGGTGTTGGTGTTCCATTTATCCATCCTTTTGTTTAATTAAATTTCTTTAATTCCTTTTTAAGTAAAAATCTCATTTCTCATTTTCCTATCTTTATTTATTTCTTTTATTTGCTGGATTGGTTTATTTATTTATAATATTTATTTTATTTATTTAATTATTGTTTTATTTTATGTTGGAAAATTCTCGGGTATTACATCACCGTTTCTCCTCTCCGTTCGTCGGGTTCTACGATCTAGATTCGATACGGGGTGTAGAAAGAAAAGAACCGAAGTTAGAATCCGTTTTCGGATTGAAACGTGAAAAGATTTATTGGACTAGAGCTTACCACAACGTTTGGAGACCTTGGATTTTCGTCCAAGCTGCTGCCTCCGTTTGGTGCTTTCCGTCGACTCCAAATTTAGGGTTTCGAACGTATAGAAGATTGTAGGGTTTTGTAAACTTGTTTGGGGCTCCCAAGGGGCTTATTTATAGAATTCTTAATCCCTAGGGCGTCCACAACCGACCTAAAAGTCTGGAGTCGAGAGATGTTCAACCGAAAGTCGAAAAATCCGCGTTCGGGCGAGAGATTCACGCAACAAACGAATCTGTGGGGTGGCGCGGTCGTGGCGCGCTGAACCACCTTCACCGCGCTGCCACCGCGCCGACTTCGCCTGGACTTCGGTCCGGGCGGGTCGTGCGATCCGTCGTGCTTTTCCGCCTCTCTTTCGGGTTTCTATCCCTCTATGCTCCCGAATTCCGATTTCCGGGGTATCTTCGGGTTTCTACTTTCTCTCTAAATTTTATTCTCAGTCTAATTGGATGTTTTGGACTCGAATACTCGAGTTCATTAGTGTCGGGTTTTGGTGTACCATTTATCCATCCTTTTACTGAATTAAATTCCTTTAATTCCTTTCTAAGTAAAAATCTCATTTCTCATTTCCTTATCTTTATTTATTTCTTTTATTTGCTGGATTTGTTTATTTATTTATAGTATTTATTTTATTTATTATTTATTTATTTATTTATTGTTTTATTTTATGTTGGAAAATTCTCGGGTATTACAGTCTACCCTCCTTAAGAATCAACTTCGTCCACGAAGTTGTGTTTCGGCTTTTCTCGTCTCGTGCTAAGGTCTTGTGTTTGTTTTATTATGTTGTGACTGAACTTAGAATTAAAACTTCTAAGCTGCCTACGTACCCGGTAAAGGGATCAAGCCATAACGTAGTTCAAAAGTTTACAAAAATGCACGAAAAATTAGGGGGTATGACATCCTCTCCCCCTTAAGATTGCAGTTATGTCCCCATAACTGTGTCGGAATCGGTTTGGAACAACGTCGGGTATCGTTCTCTCATGTCGGATTCTACTTCCCAAGTTGCCGTCTCACTTTCGTGGTTTGACCAAAGAACCTTGATCATTTTGATGGTTTTGTTCCTCGTTACTCGTTCCTTAGTATCGAGAATACGCACTGGGACTTCTTCGTAAGTCAAATCTTCGTCTAGCTCAATTATCTCCGGTTGAAGTACATGTGTCGGGTCCGGCACATACTTCTTTAGTTGCGAGACATGGAAGACGTTGTGAACTCGATCTAAGTGTGGCGGTAAAGCCAATCGGTAGGCTAGAGTTCCGACTCGTTCTAGGATTTCGTAAGGTCCTATGTATCGAGGACTTAACTTCCCTCGTTTGCCAAAGCGCATCACCCCCTTCATGGGTGATATCTTTAGCATGACCCTATCTCCCACTTGAAATTCTAGGTCTCGTCGTCTCACGTCGGCATAACTCTTTTGACGGTCTTGAGCGGCTTTCATCTTCCCTTGGATCACTTTGATTTGTTGAGCCATGTCTTCGATAAGTTGTGGTCCCACTACCACGGACTTATCGTTTTCTTCCCAGCTCAAAGGGCTACGGCACTTTCGTCCATACAATGCCTCGAAAGGTGCCATGCCGATACTAGCATGGTAACTATTATTATAGGAAAACTCAATCAAGGGTAAATGAGATTCCCAATTTCCTTTAAATTCCAACACGCATGCTCTCAGCATGTCTTCTAGTGTTTGGATTGTCCTTTCGGTTTGTCCATCCGTCATCGGGTGGAATGCGGTGCTCATTTTGATTTGAGTACCGAGAGCTTTTTGTAACTCCATCCAGAAATGAGAGACAAATCTACTGTCTCTATCGGAAATGATATCATGTGGTACTCCATGTCGTCGTACCACATTATCAATGTAGGCTCGGGCCAATTGGTCCATAGTCCACGTGTCTTTCATTGGGATGAATAGGGCTGTCTTTGTTAGCCTATCCACAATCACCCAAATCTTGTTCATGCCTTTAGGTGATCGGGGTAATCCCGAGACAAAGTCCATTGAGATGCTATCCCACTTCCAACTTGGAATCTCTAGTGGTTGCATCAGTCCTAAGGGTTTATGTCGCACTGCCTTAACCTTTTGGCAGGTGAGTCATCTCGCCACGAAATTTGCCAATTCCTTCTTCATTCCCGGCCACCAATAGATCTTCTTCAGATCCTTGTATAGCTTGTCACCTCCGGGATGTACGGAATATGGCGTGTTGTGCCCTTCCTCCATCAACCTTTGCTTCAATTCGGCACATTTAAGAGGCACACACCACCTCCCTTTGAAACGGATGCTTCCATCCTCGTAGATAGCAAATCCTATTGCCTTTCCTTCGGCAATATACCCTTTTATCTTCTCGAGTTTCGGGTCGCCCGGTTGAGCGAGTCGAATCTCGTCTAATATTGGAGTCTCTACGACCATGGCATTGATCGTTTCTCTCACTGTGCCAGGATGCACAAGTTCTAACTCCAATCTTGCCAAATCCATGTACAATGCCGGCGGAATTACCAACGAGTTTGTCACGTGTTGGGTTTTCCGACTTAGGGCATCGGCTACCACATTCGCCTTCCCCTCGTGGTACGCTATCTCTAAATCGTAGTCTTTAATGAGTTCCAACCACCTTCGCTGTCTCAAATTCAACTCCTTCTGAGTGAATATATACTTCAAGCTTTTGTGGTCGGTGAACATTCGACACTTCCGCCCATAAAGATAATGTCTCCATATCTTTAGAGCGAAAACGACCGCTGCCAACTCCAGGTCATGTGTCGGATAATTTTCCTCGTGAGGTTTTAGTTGGCGTGATGCATAGGCTACGACTCTCGAGTCTTGCATCAAAACACAACCTAAACCTTCCTTCGAAGCATCGCTATATACTTCGAAGTCACCATTCTCTGATGGTAGTGTTAATACGGGTGTGGTTGTGAGGCGTTTCTTCAGCTCTTGAAACGCAATCTCACAAGCTTCGGTCCACTCGTATTTTGCTCCTTTCTTCAGTAGCTGGGTCAAAGGACGTGCAATCCTTGAAAAGTCCTTCACAAACCATCTATAATATCCGGCTAATCCAAGGAAACTCCTTATTTCCGTTGGACTTTTCGGAGTTGCCCATTCAGTTACGGCAGAAACTTTTGCCGGATCCACTGATACTCCATCAGCGGATACTATGTGTCCGAGAAATGCCACTTCTTTCAGCCAGAAGTCACATTTCGACAGCTTGCCGTATAGCTGATTTCTTCGCAAGATTTCTAACACTTGATGTAAGTGCTTCGCATGCTCCTCCTCGCTCTTCGAGTAGATCAGGATGTCGTCGATGAACACTACGACACACTGGTCTAACAATTCTCGGAACACGTTGTTCATGAGATCCATGAACATGGCCGGAGCATTTGTTAACCCGAAGGATAACATTGTGAACTCGTAATGACCATATCGTGTTCGAAACGCCGTCTTCGGAATGTCCTTCTCGGCAATCCTCAATTGATGATACCGAGATTGCAAATCGATCTTCGAGAATACTGAAGCTCCCTTCAGTTGATCAAACAGATCCTCTATTCTCGGAAGGGGGTATTTATTCTTAATGGTCACTTGGTTTAGTCCTCGGTAATCTATGCAAAGACGTAGTCCTCCGTCTTTCTTCTTGACAAACAACACCGGTGCTCCCCAAGGGGACGTACTCGGTCTTATGTAACCTTTTCCCAATAGCTCCTCGAGTTGTTCCTTTAACTCCTTCATTTCCAGTGGTGCCATCCGGTACGGAGCTTTTGAGACAGGCTCTGTCCCCGGAATGAGATCTATCGTGAATTCAAGATCTCTCTCAGGTGGCGTGCCCGGAACGTCTTCAGGGAACACGTCCGGGTATTCTCTTACCACTGGTATGCTATCAACCTTGTTCTCTTCCGCCTCAAGGTTGTGCACATAGCACGCATATAGTTCATACCCCTTACGCATCAAGTTACTTAGTTTAAGTGCACTAACGATTTTGTTACTTTTCTTAGGGGGCTGAGAGTAAAAGATAACTCTCTTTCCCCTACTTTTTGACAAGGTGATCTTTTGCTTTTGGCATTCGATCACCGCTTTATACTGGGATAGCCAATCCTTCCCCAGTATGATGTCAAAGTCTCTTAAGTTAAATTCTACCAAGTTCGCGAAGAATTCTACGTTCTTTATCACTACAGGAATTCCGTTGTATCGTTTAGAGCAAGACACTACTTCTCCAGAAGGCAATTGAATTCCTAAGTTAATTCTCTCGCACTTAGGTAGATCTAACTCAGGCACTATCCTTGATGCAATAATTGAGCAACTAGCTCCAGAATCAAATAGAATTCTAAGGGGCGTATTCAACACATAAAATGTACCTGCCATCACCTCTCCTTGCGCAGGCACGTCCGCTTGGTTTACCACATTGAGCCTCCCCACAGGGCGTCCCTGATTGCCCTGTTGATTCACATTCGGCTGTTGATTTTGTTGCTGGTTTTGATTCTGTGGGGGCGGAGGTCGTTGGTTCTGGTTCTAGTTTTGCGGCCTATTTTGAGGGGGTCTGTACCCTTGGTTATTGCCGTTTCGCCCGTTTTGGTTTTGAGGCTGTTCTTGCCCCGCGACCAAATCGTCCCTCTTCATTATGTTCTCGAGCCTAGTTCGACAATCCCGTCGAATGTGACCCATTCGACCGCATCGGTAACAGGCGCCTTGTTGCGGGCATCCCCTTGCCAGGTGTGGTCGTCCACATCTCGGGCAAGGCGGTACCGGATCTTCTTGATTGAACCTCCTCCCAGTGTTGTTTTGTTGGGGCCTGTTCGACCCTCTGCGCTGCTCGTTCCTTCCAGTGTTGTTCTCGTTTCGTGAATCTCGACTTCTCTTGTCTTGAGGACCCCTGCTGGACTCCCCACTCACCCTTCTTTTCAGCTGCTGCACGCGTGCTACCGCTACAGCGCGATCGTATACGGCTTGCAAATCGGGGTAGTGTACCCCCGCGATCACTTCGCGCACAGACAGGTTCAGTCCCATCTCGAACTTCTGTGCCTTTTCCGCATCAGTAGGCACTAGCCTTGGTGCGAACCTCACCAGCTCCTTGAAGTGGGTGTAGTATTCCTGCACCGTTTGGCTTCCTTGCTTCAACGACAGGAATTCTTCGTACATGGCAGCTTTGGTACTCAAGGGATAGAATCGATCCCTGAGTAGTTCCATCATCTCCATCCACGAGTAAGGCTCGTCATCTTCAGTCAGTTTGGCTTGCGTTGCTTGCCACCAGTCATCCGCTTCGCCTCCCAAGTAGTATGAAGCGACATGTACCCTCTCTCCTTCCGGACATTTGACCGCTCCCAGCAGCTTGTCAAAAGTCCGGATCCATTCCTCCAGTTTAGCTGGATCCTCCTCACCAGCATAGTGGGGCGGCTGGTAGGGATTCACCATTGCCAGGTAGTTAGGGCGAGCTTGGGGCGGAGGTACCGCCGCAGCTTGACCCTGGTTGACTTGCGCATTTCCGAGCGCAATCAACACTTCCTCTATCGTCCTAAGACGATCGCCCACATTGTTCGGTGCGGGGGCGTCCTGCGCACCTTGGGGTTGTTCCATCTCAGGTTGAATCGGTTCAGTGACGTTTGGTGGTGTTTCAGTAGGTATCTCAGTGGTGGTTTGGGGAGTGGTTTGAGTTCTTCCTCTTCCTCTTCCTCTGGGTGCCATTCTGGTACAAATATGATAGATTAGGGCTGGTGAATTTAGCATATAGTCTAAGCAATTTCTATGAATGTATATGTGTGTAGTAATTTAGCACGTGGTGCTTTGTTCGGATTGAGAAGCATCGTATGCTTCGGGGTTTTATTTTATTTGTCTTGTTTTGTTTTGATTTAAAAAAAATAAGTCGGGCATTTTATTTCCTCAAAAGAAATTTTAGTACAAAAGTAGAAATATTTTTCTAGCAAAACAATGTCTAACAATAGAATCTCTAGTGCCTCATGACGTCTCCCGGTGGGGTAGCAGGATCTTCCTCCGGATCTTCCTCCTCCGAACTCGGCGGTAGTAGGTCGTCAAAGATAGTGTTTAAGTCTTGCCCGTGGGCATCGATGTATTCCTTTAGTATTAAGTTTTGTGTAGTGAGGGTTTGGACTTGGCGCTCGAGTTGGTTTATGCGGTGATGATCCGCCTCTCTCAAGTTGCCCATGTGATGTAAATTGGCCTCCAATTGAGCCATACGGTACTTCATTTGCTCTAGGGTTTGGTGGGAATCGAGATGAACGCTCATCATCCTGACCATCAACTGCATCATGTCTTGACTAGCCATCTAGCGCAAGCAAGAGATCTAAGTTAATATTCGCCAAGATTCTAAGTTCAATTCGCCAAGATTCTAGGTTCGAGTTTCCAAGATTCTAAGTTCAAGTTTCGCCAAGATGCTAAGTTCAAGTTTCGCCAAGATGCTAAGTTCAAGTTTCCAAGATTCTAAGTTCATAGCAGAGATGCAACATGCATATGCAAATGATATTTCCCACCAATAATAATTTAATGCACCATATATATATTTTTCCCATGGGGTTTTAAAAAAAATAAATTTCTCCATGGAAATAATAATTTAAAATTTAAAAGAATAGTCAAAATACTAATAGTGGTTTAAAAATAGTAATGGTTTAAAAAATAATAGTTTAAAAATAGCCGGGCTCTGATACCAACTTGTAACACCCCGGTTTTTGGTCACCCAGGTCGGGATGTCACTGCCACATCTCCCTAGTAAGACACGGTTTCTCCGAGCTTACTAAAGAGATGCAAGGCTAGGTATTGCAGTATTTAAAACATTTAAAGCATTCAAAATAGCCCATACAATATAATTCGAAAATAATAATAGCATAGCGCAGCGGAAATATTTAGTTTAGTACAGTATCGCAGCGGAAAATATAGAAAGGGCCGACATGGCCAAAACACGGGTTAAACAGGCCCGTTCATAATATAGTCTAAGTACGAAATTTAAAAGCAAAATAACAATCCCCAAAATCCCATGCATGATTCGTGCTCACACATGCTCATTCCACATATTCTGTAAGGAAATGAATAAAAATGGTTTTGGTCAGCAAAATTGCTGAGTAAGTTAACACATGCATGATCGTAGGGTTTAAAAGCCATAATTTTAATAATTTAACAAAAGCATGATAATAACATAATATTTAGTTTCATCTAATCCATATCCAATAGCATAATTTATCTCAGGCTCTATTTAATAACACATATCACATGGTTCAAGATAATAGCCATAATTTAAATAAAGCATTTAAATAATTTAATTTGACAACAATATAATTTAATCTAGTTTAATTTAATTTAGAATCCCCATTACATTCCCGATTTGGTATTTCAAAGTTTCACGATAAAAATCGCGATGTCAACAAGTTTAGCCGGTAGCCCGGCGGCCGCAACCGTATCAGCCATACCCAGTACCACTCCGGAGCCTCGGGAAACCCATACGGATATTCACGAGAGTGTAGGCTCTAAGTTTCGCCATTTAGGCAATCCATATCTCAAGTTTAGCGCGCGGGGTCACCATCGTCCATTACGGCACGAAGTGAATCGTTAGGGGGCACCCTGCAGAGCACTCACCCCTAATTTTAATTTATCAAGTTTGTAAGGGGATTTAATTTTTAAAATCTGCCTTCCATTGTATTAATTTAGAAATAATATCTCAATTCGTTTCAACCCTAAAGGTTAAATCCATGTTTCAACAAGATTTCAAGATTTCGTTTCGGTAAATCACAGTTTACTCCAAAATTCGTCTAATATCAGATTTAACTCCAAAAATTCCAAAATTTCATATCTGACTCGGAAACATCAAGATCTACAACTTTCGTGTTTTAACTTTTTCAATCCTAGATACCTAAGTAGGTCAAAATTGCCAATTTTCGCATAAGAAGAAATCTGTCCGAGTTTAATACATCACAGTTCAAAGATTTCAAATTCTACCATATCAATTCAACTCCAAATTCAATGAAATTTGACAGGGATCATCTTAAAACATTTATCTACAACTTTCATGTTTGGCCAAAGATCTAAAACAGCCTAGATCCTATGTCAAAAACGTGATCAAGATCATTCCTAAGTTCTGTCAAAGATTTCAAGATCTAGAATCAAACAGTTCGGTTTCAACGGGTTTTCACATATCAAATCAACTCCAAAAATTCCCAAATTTTTACAGTAGCTAGGTCTAAGTCTTAGGAACGTTTTTCGTGTTTTAAGTTGTTCCGTTTGAGTTCGTTTTAAGGGTCGGAAAAATTCACCAAATCTGTTGCGTCGGTAGAAAAACAAAAGTGGACAGATTTATGGTTCTTGTTGAATCTTTTAGGTTTCGAATGTTTTAAAATCTCCCAAAACCATGTAAGGTTAACTTACAGTGTCTATGAACGTCGGGGATGTCTAGTTCGGAGGCGTGGCTTCCAGATCACCGTTTCTCCTCTCCGTTCGTCGGGTTCTACGATCTAGATTCGATACGGGGTGTAGAAAGAAAAGAACCGAAGTTAGAATCCGTTTTCGGATTGAAACGTGAAAAGATTTATTGGACTAGAGCTTACCACAACGTTTGGAGACCTTGGATTTTCGTCCAAGCTGCTGCCTCCGTTTGGTGCTTTCCGTCGACTCCGAATTTAGGGTTTCGAACGTATAGAAGATTGTAGGGTTTTGTAAACTTGTTTGGGGCTCCCAAGGGGCTTATTTATAGAATTCTTAATCCCTAGGGCGTCCACAACCGACCTAAAAGTCTGGAGTCGAGAGATGTTCAACCGAAAGTCGAAAAATCCGCGTTCGGGCGAGAGATTCACGCAACAAACGAATCTGTGGGGTGGCGCGGTCGTGGCGCGCTGAACCACCTTCACCGCGCGGCCACCGCGCCGACTTCGCCTGGACTTCGGTCCGGGCGGGTCGTGCGATCCGTCGTGCTTTTCCGCCTCTCTTTCGGGTTTCTATCCCTCTATGCTCCCGAATTCCGATTTCCGGGGTATCTTCGGGTTTCTACTTTCTCTCTAACTTTTCACTCGGGTCTAATTGGATGTTTTGGTCTCGAATACTCGAGTTCATTAGTGTCGGGTTTTGGTGTACAATTTATTTACCTTTAATAATTCTTTTCATCTAATTAAATTCCTTTTTAAGTTAAAATCCCATTTCTCATTTCCTTATCTTTATTTATTTATTTATTTGCTGGATTCATTTATTTATTTATGGTGTTTATTTTATTTATTATTTGTTTATTTAATTATTGTTTTATTTTATGATGGAAAATTCACGGGTATTACAGTCTACCCTCCTTAAGAATCAACTTCGTCCTCGAAGTTGTGTTTCGGCTTTTCTCGTGCTAAAGGTCTTGTGTTTGTTTTATTATGTTGTGACTGAACTTAGAATTAAAACTTCTAAGCTGCCTACGTACCCGGTAAAGGGATCAAGCCATAAAGTAGTTCAACAATTTACAAAAGTGCACGAAAAACAGGTGGTATGACATCCTCTCCCCCTTAAGATTGCAGTTATGTCCCCATAACTGTGTCGGTATCGGTTTGGAACAATGTCGGGTATCGTTCTCTCATGTCGGATTCTATTTCCCAAGTTGCCGTCTCACTTTCGTGGTTTGACCAAAGAACCTTGATCATTTTGACGGTTTTGTTCCTCGTTACTCGTTCCTTGGTATCGAGAATACGCACTGGGACTTCTTCGTAAGTCAAATCTTCATCGAGCTCAATTATCTCCGGTTGAAGTACATGTGTCGGGTCCGGCACATACTTCTTTAGTTGCGAGACATGGAAGACATTATGAACTCGATCTAAGTGTGGCGGTAAAGCCAATCGGTAGGCTAGAGTTCCGACTCGTTCTAGGATTTCGTAAGGTCCTATGTATCGAGGACTTAACTTCCCTCGTTTGCCAAAGCGCATCACCCCCTTCATGGGTGATATCTTTAGCATGACCCTATCTCCCACTTGAAATTCTAGGTCTCGTCGTCTCACGTCGGCATAACTCTTTTGACGGTCTTGAGCGGCTTTCATCTTCCCTTGGATCACTTTGATTTGTTGAGCCATGTCTTCGATAAGTTGTGGTCCCACTACCACGGACTTATCGTTTTCTTCCCAGCTCAAAGGGCTACGACACTTTCGTCCATACAATGCCTCGAAAGGTGCCATGCCGATACTAGCATGGTAACTATTATTATAGGAAAACTCAATCAAGGGTAAATGAGATTCCCAATTTCCTTTGAATTCCAACACGCATGCTCTCAGCATGTCTTCTAGTGTTTGGATTGTCCTTTCGGTTTGTCCATCCGTCATCGGGTGGAATGCGGTGCTCATTTTGATTTGAGTACCGAGAGCTTTTTGTAACTCCATCCAGAAATGAGAGACAAATCTACTGTCTCTATCGGAAATGATATCATGTGGTACTCCATGTCGTCGTACCACATTATCAATGTAGGCTCGGGCCAATTGGTCCATAGTCCACGTGTCTTTCATTGGGATGAATAGGGCTGTCTTTGTTAGCCTATCCACAATCACCCAAATCTTGTTCATGCCTTTAGGTGATCGGGGTAATCCCGAGACAAAGTCCATTGAGATGCTATCCCACTTCCAACTTGGAATCTCTAGTGGTTGCATCAGTCCTAAGGGTTTATGTCGCGCTGCCTTAACCTTTTGGCAGGTGAGACATCTCGCCACGAAATTTGCCACTTCCTTCTTCATTCCCGGCCACTAATAGATCTTCTTCAGATCCTTGTATAGCTTGTCACCTCCGGGATGTACGGAATATGGCGTGTTGTGCCCTTCCTCCATCAACCTTTGCTTCAATTCGGCACATTTAAGAGGCACACACCACCTCCCTTTGAAACGGATGCTTCCATCCTCGTGGATAGCAAATCCTATTGCCTTTCCTTCGGAAATATACCCTTTTATCTTCTCGAGTTTCGGGTCGCCCGGTTGAGCGAGTCGAATCTCGTCTAATATTGGAGTCTCTACGACCATGGCATTGATCGTTTCTCTCACTGTGCCAGGATGCACAAGTTCTAACTCCAATCTTGCCAAATCCATGTACAATGCCGGCGGAATTACCAACGAGTTTGTCACGTGTTGGGTTTTCCGACTTAGGGCATCGGCTACCACATTCGCCTTCCCCTCGTGGTACGCTATCTCTAAATCGTAGTCTTTAATGAGTTCCAACCACCTTCGCTGTCTCAAATTCAACTCCTTCTGAGTGAATATATACTTCAAGCTTTTGTGGTCGGTGAACATTCGACACTTCCGCCCATAAAGATAATGTCTCCATATCTTTAGAGCGAAAACGACCGCTGCCAACTCCAGGTCATGTGTCGGATAATTTTCCTCGTGAGGTTTTAGTTGGCGTGATGCATAGGCTACGAATCTCGAGTCTTGCATCAAAACACAACCTAAACCTTCCTTCGAAGCATCGCTATATACTTCGAAGTCACCATTTTTCTGATGGTAGTGTTAATACGGGTGTGGTTGTGAGCCGTTTCTTCAGCTCTTGAAACGCAATCTCACAAGCTTCGGTCCACTCGTATTTTGCTCCTTTCTTCAGAAGCTGGGTCAAAGGACGTGCAATCCTTGAAAAGTCCTTCACAAACCGTCTATAATATCCGGCTAATCCAAGGAAACTCCTTATTTCCGTTGGACTTTTCGGAGTTGCCCATTCAGTTACGGCAGAAACTTTTGCCGGATCCACTGATACTCCATCAGCGGATACTATGTGTCCGAGAAATGCCACTTCTTTCAGCCAGAAGTCACATTTCGACAGCTTGCCGTATAGCTGATTTCTTCGCAAGATTTCTAACACTTGATGTAAGTGCTTCGCATGCTCCTCCTCGCTCTTCGAGTAGATCAGGATGTCGTCGATGAACACTACGACACACTGGTCTAACAATTCTCGGAACACGTTGTTCATGAGATCCATGAACATGGCCGGAGCATTTGTTAACCCGAAGGATAACATTGTGAACTCGTAATGACCATATCGTGTTCGAAACGCCGTCTTCGGAATGTCCTTCTCGGCAATCCTCAATTGATGATACCGAGATTGCAAATCGATCTTCGAGAATACTGAAGCTCCCTTCAGTTGATCAAACAGATCCTCTATTCTCGGAAGGGGGTATTTATTCTTAATGGTCAATTGGTTTAGTCCTCGGTAATCTATGCAAAGACGTAGTCCTCCGTCTTTCTTCTTGACAAACAAAACCGGTGCTCCCCAAGGGGACGTACTCGGTCTTATGTAACCTTTTCCCAATAGCTCCTCGAGTTGTTCCTTTAACTCCTTCATTTCCAGTGGTGCCATCCGGTACGGAGCTTTTGAGACAGGCTCTGTCCCCGGAATGAGATCTATCGTGAATTCAAGATCTCTCTCAGGTGGCGTGCCCGGAACGTCTTCAGGGAACACGTCCGGGTATTCTCTTACCACTGGTATGCTATCAACCTTGTTCTCTTCCGCCTCAAGGTTGTGCACATAGCACGCATATAGTTCATACCCCTTACGCATCAAGTTACTTAGTTTAAGTGCACTAACGATTTTGTTACTTTTCTTAGGGGGCTGAGAGTAAAAGATAACTCTCTTTCCCCTACTTTTTGACAAGGTGATCTTTTGCTTTTGGCATTCGATCACCGCTTTATACTGGGATAGCCAATCCATCCCCAGTATGATGTCAAAGTCTCTTAAGTTAAATTCTACCAAGTTCGCGAAGAATTCTACGTTCTTTATCACTACAGGAATTCCATTATATCGTTTAGAGCAAGACACTACTTCTCCAGAAGGCAATTGAATTCCTAAGCTAATTCTCTCGCACTTAGGTAGATCTAACTTAGGCACTATCCTTGATGCTATAATTGAGCAACTAGCTCCAGAATCAAATAGAATTCTAAGGGGCGTATTCAACACATAAAATGTACCTGCCATCACTTCTCCTTGCGCAGGCACGTCCGCTTGGTTCACCACGTTCAGCCTCTCCATAGGGCGTCCCTGATTGCCTTGCTGATTCGCATTCGGCTGCTGATTTTGTTGCTGGTTTTGATTCTGTGGGGGCGGAGGTCGTTGGTTCTGGTTCTGGTTTTGCGGCCTATTTTGAGGGGGTCTGTACCCTTGGTTATTCCCGTTTCGCCCGTTTTGGTTCTGAGGCTGTTCTTGCCCCGCGACCAAATCGTCCCTCCTCGTTATGTTCTCGAGCCTAGTTCGGCAATCCCGTCGAACGTGACCCATTCGACCGCATCGGTAACAGGCGCCTTGTTGCGGGCATCCCCTCGCCAGATGGGGTCGTCCACATCTCGGGCAAGGTGGTACCGGATCTTCCTGGTTGAACATCCTCCCAGTGTTGTTTTGTTGGGGCCTATTCGGCCCTCTGCGCTGCTCGTTCCTTCCAGTGTTGTTCTCGTTTCTTGAGTCTCGGCTTTTCTTGTCTTGGGGACCCCTGCTGGACTCCCCACTCGCCCTTCTCTTCAGCTGCTGCACACGTGCTACCGCCACGGCGCGGTCATACACAGCTTGCAAATCGGGGTAGTGTACCCCCGCGATCACCTCGCGCACGGACAGGTTCAGTCCCATCTCGAACTTCTGTGCCTTTGCTGCATCAGTAGGCACCAGCCTTGGTGCGAACCTCACCAGCTCCTTGAAGCGTGTGTAGTACTCTTGTACGGTTTGGCCTCACTGCTTCAGTGACAGGAACTCTTCGTACATGGCAGCTTTAGTACTCAAGGGATAGAATCGATCCCTGAGTAGTTCCATCATCTCCATCCACGAGTAAGGCTCGTCATCTTCAGTCAGTTTGGCTTGCGTTGCCTGCCACTAGTCGTCAGCTTCGCCTCCCAAGTAGTATGAGGCGACATGCACTCTTTCTCCTTCCGGACATTTGACTGCTCCCAGCAGCTTGTCGAAGGTCCGGATCCACTCTTCCAGTTTAGCTGGATCCTCCTCACCAGCATAGTGGGGCGGCTGGTAAGGATTCACCATCGCCAGGTAGTTAGGGCGAGCTTGGGGCGGAGGTACCGCCGCAGCTTGACCCTGGTTGACTTGCGTGTTCCCGAGCGCAATCAACACTTCCTCTATCGTCCTAAGACGATCGCCCACATTGTTCGGTGCGGGGGCGTCCTGCGCACCTTGGGGTTGTTCCATCTCGGGTTGAATCGGTTCAGTGGCGTTTGGTGGTGTTTCAGTGGTGGTTTCAGTGGTGGTTTGGGGAGCGGGTTGAGTTCTTCCTCTTCCTCTTCCTCTTCCTCTGGGTGCCATTCTGGTACAAACGGAAGGGATTAGGACTGGTGAATTTAACATATAGTCTAAGCAATCTCTATAAATGTATATGTGTATTGCAATTTAGAACGTGGTGCTTTGTTCGAACTAAGAAGCGTCGTATGCTTCGGGGTTTTATTTTATTTTGTTCTTATTTCGAATTTTTTTTTTTCGATTTATAATAAAATAAATCGGGCATTTTATTTCCTCAAAAGAGATTTTAGTACAAAAATAGAAATATTTTCCTAGCAAAATAATATCTAACAATAGAATCTCTAGTGTCTCATGACGTCCTCCGGCGGGGTAGCTGGATCTTCCTCTGGATCTTCCTCCTCCGAACTCGGCGGCAGTAGCTCGTCAAAGATGGTGTTTAAGTCCTGCCCGTGGGCATCGATGTATTCTTTTAGTATTAAGTTTTGTGTAGTGAGGGTTTGGACTTGGCGCTCGAGTTGGTTTATGCGGTGATGGTCCGCCTCTCTCAAGTTGCCCATGTGATGTAAATTGGCCTCCAATTGAGCCATACGGTACTTCATTTGCTCTAGGGTTTGGTGGGAATCAAGATGAACGCTCATCATCCTGACCATCAACTGCATCATGTCCTGACTAGCCATCTAGCGCAAGCAAGAGATCTAAGTTAATATTCGCCAAGATTCTAAGTTCAATTCGCCAAGATTCTAGGTTCAATTCGCCAAGATTCTTAAGTTCAATTCGCCAAGATTCTAAGTTCATAGGAGAGATGCAATATGCAAATGCAAATGATGATTCCCCCCAATAATAATTTAATGCAATATATATATATCTTTTTTTTTTCCATGGGTTTTAAAATAAAAATTTTTCATGGAAATAATACTTTAAAATTTAAAATAATAGTCAAAATACTAATAATAGCTTAAAAACAGTAATGGTTTAAAAATAATAGTTTAAAAATAGCCGGGCTCTGATACCAACTTGTAACACCCCGATTTTTGGTCACCTAGGTCGGGATGTCACTGCCACATCCCCCTAGTAAGACACGGTTTCTCCGAGCTTACTAAAGAGATGCAAGGCTAGGTATTGCAGTATTTAAAAGTATTTAAATCATCCAAACAGCCCATTCAATATAATTGGAAAATAATAATAGTGTAGCGCAGCGGAAATAATTGTTTAGTACAGTATCGCAGTGGAAAATATAAATAGGGCCAACATGGCCAAAACACGGGTTAAACAGGCCCGTTCATAATATAGTCTAAAGGACGAATTTAAAAGCAAAATAACAATCCCCAAAATCCCATGCATGATTCGTGCTCACATGCTCATTCCACATATTCTGTAAGAAAAGGAATAAAAACGGTTTTGGTCAGCAAATTTGCTGAGTAAGCTAACGCATGCATGATCGCAGGGTTTAAAAGCCATTAATTTAATAAATAATCCAAAAGCATGATAATAACATAATATTTAATTTAATCTAATCAACTGTTCTATAGCATAATTTATTTCAGGGCTCTATTTAATAACACATATCGCATGGTTTAGAATAATAGCCATAAGTTAAAGAAAGCATTTAAATAATTTACTGGGACAACAACATAATTTAATCTCATTTAATTTAATTTAAAATCCCCATTACATCCCCGATGGTATCTCAAGTTTCACGATAGTATCGCGATGTCAACAAGTTTAGCCGGTAGCCCGGCGGCCGCAACCGTATCAGCCATACCCAGTACCACTCCGGAGCCTCGGGAAACCCATACGGATATTCACGAGAGTGTAGGCTCTATGTTTCGCCATTTTGGCAATATCACATTTCAAGTTTAGCGCGCGGGGTCACCATCGTCCATTACGGCACGAAGTGAATCGTTAGGGGGCACCCTGCAGAGCACTCACCCCTAATTTTAATTTATCAAGTTTGTAGGGGATTTAATTTTTTAAATCTGACTTCAATTGTATGTATTTAAAAATAATATCTCAACTCGTTTCAACCCTAAAGGTTAATTCCATGTTTCAACAAGATTTCAAGGTTTTGTTTCCGGTAAACCACAGTTTACTCTAAAATTCGTCTAAAATCAGATTTAATTCCAAAAATTCCAAAATTTCATCTCTGACTCCAAAACGTCGACAACTTTCGTGTTTTAACTTTTTCAATCCGAGATACCTAAGTAGGTCAAAATCACCAATTTTCGCAGAAGAGCAAATCTGTCCGAGTTTAATGTGTCACAGTTTAAAGATTTCGATTTCTACCATACCAATTCAACTCCAAATTTAATGAAATTTGATAGAGATCATCTTAAGACAATTATCTACAACTTTCATGTTCGGCCAAAGATCTAAAACAGTCTAGATCCTATGTCAAAAACGTGATCAAGATCATTCCTAAGTTCTGTTCAAGATTTCAAGATCTAGATTCCAACAGTTCGGTTTCGGTGGATTTTCACATATCAAATCAACTCCAAAAATTCTCAAAATTTTACAGTAGCTAGATCTAAGTCTTAGGAACGTTTTTCATGTTTTAAGTTTTTCCGTTTGAGTTCGTTTAAAGGTTCGGAAAAATTCATCAAATCTGTTGCGCTGGTAGAAAGTTTAGATGGACAGATTTTCGGTTTCTTGTTAATCTTTTAGTTTTGAATGTTTTAATTCATCCCAAAACCATGTAAGAGTTAACTTACTGAGTTTATGAACGTCCGGGATCGTCTATTCGAAGGCGTGGCTTCCAGTCCACCGTTTCTTCTCTTCGTTCGTCGGGTTCTACGATCTAGATCCAACACGGGGTGTAGAAAGAAAAAGGAGATGATTAGGATTCGTTTTCGAATTGTTTATTGAATAGAGATTGGATCGAGACTTACCACGACTATAGAGATCTGAGAAAATTCGTCCAACAGCGTTCGTCTTGGTTTCGTGCCTCCGACGACTCCGGATTTAGGGTTTCGAATGTATAGAATGTTGTGGGGTTTTGTAAACTTGTTCGGGGCTCCCAAGGGGTTTATTTATAGATTTCCCAAGTCCTAGGGCGTCCAACATCTGACCTAAAGGTCTTGGGTCGAGAGATGTTCAACCGAAAGTCGAAAAATCCGCGTTCGGGCGAGAGATTCACGCAACGGGCAAATCTGTCGTGTGGCGCGGTCGTGGCGCGCTTTTCCCCCTTCACCGCGCGGCCACCGCGCGACACTCGCCTGGACTTCGGTCCGGGCGGGTCGTGCGTTCCGTCGTGCTTTTCCGCCTCTCTTTCGGGTTTCTATCCCTCTATGCTCCCGAATTCCGATTTCCGGGGTATCTTCGGGTTTCTACTTTCTCTCTAACTTTTCACTCGGGTCTAATTGGATGTTTTGGTCTCGAATACTCGAGTTCATTAGTGTCGGGTTTTGGTGTACAATTTATTTACCTTTAATAATTCTTTTCATCTAATTAAATTCCTTTTTAAGTTAAAATCCCATTTCTCATTTCCTTATCTTTATTTATTTATTTATTTGCTGGATTCATTTATTTATTTATGGTGTTTATTTTATTTATTATTTGTTTGTTTAATTATTGTTTTATTTTATGATGGAAAATTCACGGGTATTACATTCATCGTGTAAATTTTTGCCATATATAATTTTCATTATAAATAACATCATTTCTTATAGTATCTTAAGTTAATCCATTTTAATTACATATTAATACTTCGAGTCCCCTCTTCACAGTGACACGAGATATTGCAACATATCACTGAAATGGGTAAAACCTGGTTTTTGAAGATAGAGGCCCTGTTTGGCAAAATAGCTAAACCTAATCAGCTAATTTGTCTCACAATATGAGATAAAATAGCTTATTTGGGAAGATAAAATAACTTAAAACAGTGTTCAATCAGCTATTTTTAAAACTGCTGCAAATAGCAGCATTTTAGATTTTAGCTTATTCTAGGCAAAAAGTTAGTTTCGAAATTGTCAAACAACTAATTTTAACTAATTATTACACACAGAATCAGTTAACAACTAACAGCTAATTCCCAAACAGGGCCAGAGTCTAACCTTCTTTAAAGGTTGGCATTTGCTTCTTTTTTTTATAGTCATAGTAATACAAACTGCGAGTGGAATTTTTTCCTCTGAAATCGAATGGAGAATTTGGTAAATTCAGACGGGCTTATAATCATTCTACCAATCAAGAATTTCCATCCAAAATATTGAGGTTTGTTTTACTGAGAAAAGAGGTTAAATAATTTTCTAGAGAGGTTAAATAATTTTCTGATTTAAGTTTTTTGCAGGTAAATTTCTCGTCACAATCTAGTGGAATACCAAATCCAGAATGTGTAGTCCTACCTCTTGAGTAAGGGTGTTATTCCATTGGATGCTAAGGGCAACACAATAGTACATCTATCATGAAGGGCTAAACATAATATTTCCTAGATAAATATCTTGTCAGTTCCTCCACCAGTGACGGAGCCATGTTTATGAATGTAAATTTATTTTATGTAGTAATGTCACTAAAACAAATTTTTGGGCCACATTTATGTTGAATTTAGCTACATAACTTATTATAGTTTATTATTTTTGGTATTTGTAAATTTATTAATAGTAAAATCTATATTTAATTAAAAATAACATATCAAACTTGATTTTACACATTTGATTAGTATTTTCATTTGATAAATTAGGATAGTATAGAGAGTTAGTGATGATAAGTTTGTAATCAAAATTTAGGATGTATGGAGGGTGTATTCCGTTATTTTCTTATATGATGAATATTTATAATTTTCACATATGTATGCTTCAATTTTGAATATTTTATATTGATAAACTATCTATATTCATTTTATTTCATGACGATGTTTGGGATCTGCTCGCTTCCATATATCTAAATCATTTGACTGAATTTTTCAGTTGAGTCTAGGTTAATTATATGATAACCCATTGTCAATCCTGACTATTTAAATCTGCCCCCCTAAATGCCGAACCTGGCTCTGCCCTTGTCCACCACATAAAGAAAATGAATCAATCTCCATCACTATCAACTACAGACATTATTTTATTATAAATATTCTTCTCATCATCAATCAACAAAGGTAATAACTTAGCATGATCCGCTTCCATTTCTTCATAATTATAATATGTCTCTTCTAGTATCAATAGATTATTTGTTTCAGACGTTAAAACTTCATTCAGTACGGCATTCCAGATAAAATTTTCAAACTTATAGATCTTGCAGCAATTAGCCTTTCAATATGATTTTACTTTGATCATTCACAATCACATTTTTCTAACAAAGCTAGACTTATATTTGTTTTTCGTCAATTGCAAATCTGTTAAAATATAAATTAATGAATTACATCATCCGTTGGTTAAATGTTACACTTTCCCTTTTTGGGTGTTTGGAAATAAATGTTACACCAACATATTTAAAATCTTTTAAAGGTTAATAAGTTTTAATAATGGTACTTAAATTATTAATTTTTTTTATATTCATTTAAATAAATCTCAAAAGAAATAAAGTCAAATGTAACTTTTTTTTTTAGATGAAAGAGATTTTATTCCTACAGCAAAGTACAATCACCAAGACTTACAACCATCTTTCTTAATACATCACGGACCACCAATCTAAACAATGCCCTAACAGATCCGACACCCACAAGAAATAATGACCTCATGGCCGACAACTAACAATGCCAAATTTCATACACCAGAAAACTGAGAGCTAAAAACCAGAACCACTGCTAAAATCAGAACCTCAGCATCACTGCATCATTCGAACCCTGCCGTATCTAAAACTAAGCCTTTCTTTAATATTACAGCAGCAGCCGTGACTCAACTTACCACTTCCCAGTACTGACAGAACCTCCTTCCGTATCACTTCTCAACACTTTCATTTTGCCCAGCTCCATGCGTCGCCCAAAAATTTAATTACTTCAACTAAATAAATTTTATATACTTACCTTAAATCTTGTGTTATTTCCTAGTGTTACACTTATTATACGGAGGGAGTATTTCTTAAAAAATATTCCTTCCGTCGCATTCAAAGTGTCTCATTTTGAGTTTTTAACATTGTTTATTGATCAACTTTGACCTAATGTTATCGTAATTAGATACGAAAAAATTATAGTCAAATTCGGTCTTGTTATATTTGTCTAATCATGTAGTTTTAGAATATATATTTTACATAATTTTTACATATATACATTTTAAGATATTAAATGTTAAACAAACGTATTGAAATACGTGTCCAAAATTTTTTTGACATAAATAATGGGATAGAGTTAGTAGATTAAATAAATTAATTTTTTCTTCTTTATTTACTGATTGATCTATTCACAACTATATAATTATATATTACTTTTAAGATATTTTTGTGAAAACATGGCCTATATATATATACATTAATTAATATATACAAATATTTTTTATATATTCACTAATGTATCTTTTAATAATATAAATTCCATAATACACTGCAAATTCTATTTAAATTTGAAATTCTATTTTTTTTTTAAAAAAAACTGAAAATTGTGAGAACTTCATATAAATTAAAAATTAAATATCTTTTAAAAACTAAAAGTTGAGATTTTCATATACACATTAATATATCTTTAACATGAATAAATAAATCTGATGTGCAATGTACATTTTGCTTACATCATTGACCATACAAAAAATATATATAATCAAAATTGAGACCAAACCTACACAAAATTACCGGCATTACCATATGTTCATCATATGGAAATATAAACGCAACATAGTTCTTAGTTGCCAGTGCAAGACATCGTCATAATAATCCTATAGTATAAAAACTGAAAATTTACAAATAAATACTAAATGCAGCAATAAAATTTAAAATAAATAAAATAAAAATGCAAAATAATAAAATCTAAAATAGATAAAATAAAAAATGAAAATAAATAAAATCCAACACAGATAAAATAAAAAAATACAAAATTTCAAATTTTATCTTCAAATCTTTTTAAAAGTGAATATACAGTGATACAATATGATGATAGAGTGAGAATTCAAAGTAAATGATAGATTTTATACACGATAGACTAAAATATATAATGAATAAATAAATAAATACGAAAATCTAAAATTAGTAAATTAAAAATGCTAAATAATATAGATAAAATAAGATATGCAAAATTTCAAATTTCAAATCTTTCAAATCTTTTTAAAAGTGAATATGGTAGAAATTGCATAGATTTTAAAAACTGAAAATATATAAGAAATAAATAAATAATAAATGTGAAAATCTAAAATTGATTAATTAAAAATTAAAAATCTATAAAACTTAGAAATTTGAAATGGAGAAACCACATTAAATGTAGCATGGTTTTTTTTTTTTTTTTTGAGGAGAAATAATTTTATTCCATAGAAAAACCAACTGTTGGGATACAGCATGACAACATTAACAAAAAAAAAAAAAGGAGTCGGCCTCCATAGATATTCAAGCTTCCAAATCCCATCAGCAGAAAGACCAAATAACATAAGTTTACTAATTTCAATGATCAACTTCACCTTCCAGTCCAAAGTTAAGCAAGTCCATCTGAACAACATCATGCAACGACGACATGAAACCATCTGCAGCATCTATTTCCGAGTGGCAACAACAGCGAGAAGCAGCAGTAGCCTTAAAGTGTAGCAGCAGCTGTATCAGCAAGCTTCATCAGCTGCAACCAAAAATAACAACAGCAACAACATATTCTACTAGTACTCTGCCACCATCCAATTACCAAAGCCGACGCCAGCCATGCAACCTGCTTCCTTGGCCTTTCATCAACACCCCCAGAGTACAATAGATGTCTCAAATGGCGAAGCAAAGTGACAATCCCAAAAACTTACTTCATAAACACATCTCCCCGGCTTATTGTATTGAAAATCAAAGCATCGAATCAAAGGGACTTGGTAAAAGTTATAGCGGAGTCAGGCTAGAGATAGGAAATTGGGAAAATGACTATTCAGCAAAAAATGAAGGAATTATCACCAGTCTAAGCACAAATAGGAACAAAGAAGCTGTGTGGCAAAAACCATGGGTAAGAATATGGATCAGGGAATGTAGGTGAGCTCGAGGAAAGAAATGTTTCTCAGTTAGGATCAACAATGGCTCCCTAGGTGGTAATTGAAGGGGTGTGGAAGAGATAAAGATCAATAGGAATAATCCTAGTGCCCTTATCATTTTCGATACACCGAAATGAAAAAAAAGCCAGCTCGACATGTATAATTAAGTAAGTTCTAGAATGTCAAAATAAGCCCCACATATGCACACAACAAATGAAACTTCAACGTTCATATCTCACCGGGTAATGTCAGATGGCTTGGTATATTCATTGCAAGAGTTCATCAGTCCTGTAGCAGCAGCAACAGCAGCACCAGCAACCTCAACAGCAGCCTCATCAGTCATGTGACAATCAGTCCTGTAGCAGCAGCAACAGTATCCTCAACAGTAGCCTCATCAGTCCTCTACCAATCAGCAATTTTGGATGTCCGAGCAGCACCATACTAGTAACGCAGCAACAGCAACCTCAAACAAACAATGCCTCAATAGCCTCCTAGTAACGCAGCACCATACTTGGATCCTCAAAACACGTGGAACATCCGCAGACTCGAATCCGAAACAGCAGCTTTCTTAGCTATGTGTATCCGCAGCAGTAACTTCATTGGCTTAATGTATCCCAGCAACACATTACAACAGCAACAACACCTATTAGCTACCGCACTTCCTTGCCCACATGTAGAGCTCTCATAGCTATCTGCAACGACTTTTCTTGCGACATCTCCCTTCATCCATTCCACGAAAACTTTCAAACCCGCTGCATCCAAGAAACAAGTAAACAGCATTACAACAATCAACTCTCAATAACTACTGAAACCATTCTTCTACCCGTCCTCCTCCCATCGCCCCCAACTTGGCCCAATAATCCGCCATAGAGTTCCGTTCTCTGAAAATTTGTTGAAATCTGACCTCTCCAGCGAAGTTTAGAATCGTGACAATCGGTCCTACAAGTTTACTGAAACGCCAAGGGATCCGTCCCGGGTCTTCTAGCCATTTCACAACATTGTGCGAATCGCATTTGAAAACAAGTTTTTGTAAAGGGAAACCTTGATCGCGAATCAATGCCTCACATACCCGGCTAATCGCTGTTAATTCTGCTTCCGACGAGTCTGCATAGCCAATGGAGTCAGACAGGATGAAGATCACTTTCCCCTCCTCATCCCGAACAATACCACCGATTCCTGCCGGCCCCGGATTTCCAAGTGACGACCCATCCGTATTAATCTTCAACCAGCCTTTGCCCGGGCGAATCCAAGTTAAACCACTACGAGCCATCTTCACCCTTCTACAACCTGAATAAGCAAAACTTGCATGTTGTAGATCGTCTGGAGTCACCGGATTCAGATCAACGCTCACCCCGGCTGCTTTCCACCAAGTAGTCGCCCTCCATCTCATCTCTTCGATTGCTGCTTCTATGTTGGCCGACGATCCTTTGAAAATTACCTCGTTCCGTTGTTTCCAAATTGACCATAAAATAACCAGACCTGTTATATTCCAAGGCTCCCCTCCACCCCTGCAAATTCCACAATGCATCCACCATGAAATGATGTTAACCACTAGACCTGGCACTGCCCACTTCACCCCGAACCATGACACCCCTTGGTACCATAAGACCCTTGCAAACTCACAATGACAAAAGAGGTGGTCTAATGTTTCGGCTTCTCCAGAACATAAGCTGCATCTAACATCCCGAATCTGTTGACAACCTCTCTTCAATAATTCTACTTTCACAGGCAATGCATTTTGGAGTATCTTCCAAGCTAGCAATTTTGCTTTCATTGGAGCTTTAGTCTTCCACAGTCTTCTCCACAACCCTTCGAGATCACTTCTTACTCTTCCCTCTTTCAAGAACTCGTTCCATACCTCATTCTCCCAATCGAATAATGGCTTTCTTAAATCAATTTTCCAGACCCATATAAAGCCTGACCAAAAACCAAATTCTTCAATCATCCCTCCCTTGTTTACAGCCAATGCAAACAATCTTGGAAAAGTATCCTTCATCGATCTCCCTACCACCCCCCAAGCGTCGTGCCAAAATCGCACAGCCCTCCCATTACCCACCTGGATTTTAAAACCACCTCTATCAGTCCCAGCTCCGCTGCTTTCCCAGGTTTTACAGATATTTCCCCAAACGGATGACCCAGGTCTTGCTTCAGGAATTAAAGGAGACGAACCCCCATAATACTTTTCGTCTATCACCTTCTTCCATAGTGAATTTTCACACCCAATCTCCATCTCCACTTCAACAATAACGCCTGATTGAAACGTTTGGTGTCCAATATATTCAAACCTCCAAAGTCCCTGTGTTGGCAAATTCTGTCCCATGATATTGTATGCATTTTCCTTCCCCCTTCCAAATCATTCCAGAAAAAGCCTCTTTTTAATCTTTCCAACCTATCCGCCACCGACCTAGGAACCTTAAACAGAGACATATAGTAAACAGGTAAGGAATTCACCACTGATTTTATGAGACAGATCCTCCCGGCTTGGGATAAAAGTCGTCCTTTCCAACCCGCCATCCTTGTTTCTATTTTCTCCAGAACTGGATTCCATATTTCTGTACCATTTAGTCTTCCCCCTATAGGAATTCCCAAATATTGAAATGGCCATTTCCCCACTTTGCAACCAAGGATCCTTGCTGCCTCACCCTCCATCTCTTCCGACACATTAATGCCAAATATATGGCTCTTGCAAAAATTAATTCTCAAGCATGTGATCAGAGTCAAGCACCAAAGAATTCTTTTTATTAATATCACCTGGCTCAACTCACCCTCACAAAATACAATAGTGTCATCGGCGTATTGTAGGTGCATGATCATCGGCCCACCCCTGCCCGACTCCAGGCCTTTTAATCGCCCCAAAGCAGCAGCTTTAATCATCATTCTATTTAAAATATCTGCTACTAAAACAAACAAGTACGGGAGAGCGGATCCCCTTGTCGAAGTCCTTTTTGCATCTTAAAAAACTTTGAAGGAGAACCATTGACCAAAACAGCAGCCGAAGCCGATGAAACACATTTCTTTATCCAACGTATCCACCTAAATCCGAAACCCATTACCTCCAGCAGATTAAACAATGACTCCCACGACACATTGTCGTATGTCTTTGCGAAATCTAACTTGATCACAAACCCAATTCGCCTGGCTGCCCGTGTTGTTTGAATCACCTCAGATGCAATGAGTACACCATCCAAAATCTGCCTCCCTCGGACAAAAGCCATTTGTGAGACTCCCACCAACTCATCCAAAACAATTTGCAATTTTCTAGCCAACACCTTAGTGATGATTTTGTATAAACTCCCTACTAGTGAAATTGGCCTATAGTCGCCAAAATCCGACGGATTATCAACTTTAGGTATTAAAGTGATAAAAGATCCTCCGGCTTCTTTTGGTAATTTGAATTCTCGCTCAAACATGCTGAATGTCTCCATGACATCTCCCTTAAGCATTCCCCAAAATTTTTTGAAAAAATTAATATTAAACCCATCAGGACCCGGAGCTCTATTCCCGTCGCAACTCCACACTGCCAACCTTATTTCTTCCTCAGACAAACCCCTCCCCAACCATTCCCTATCCTTATCCCCTATTCTTTGCATCCCTAGGTTGCCTACCCGAAATAATTCCTCTGACTTTTTTTCCAAACATAGCCTTGAAATGATTAAAAGCTGCTTCTTTAACTTCTCTAGGATCTTCAACAATTTCCCCATTCCACTTAACTGCTCCAATATAACTTTTCCTCCGGTGAAGCATCGTCGCCGCATGAAAATACCGAGTGTTTTGATCACCTTCTTGAAGCTACCTAATCTTCGACTTTTGAAACCAACGTCTTTCTTCCACAAAAAATAATTGTTTTAGTTCCCCTTTCTTTTCCCCCAAGATATTCTATCCTCTGCCTGTGCTTCTTGCCCCTGAAAATTCTCTTCCAATTCCTTAATCTCGGTCATCAGTTTTTGGATTCGGTTGTCAAGATCTGATGCTCCATATCCTTCCCAATTGCGAATCATTTTCTTTAAAACTCTCATTCTATCAAATATCCTCCCTGCCCGGTTTGATCCTCTCCCACCCCCCTCGGCCCCCCATGCAGCACGCACCAAATCCGCAAAGCCTCTATCATCCAACCAATAATTATAGAACCTGAAGGGTATAGGGCCCCATGACTTCTCCCTCGATTCTAAAATCACCGGATAGTGATCCGATAAGACCGATTCACCTCTACGCTGTATAATATTCTCTCCCTCGCACAGCCAACCTGGAGAATAAAGGAAACGATCAATCCTGCTACATGCCATCCCTCCCCTCCCTATCCAAGTGAACTGCCCGTCTTCCATTGGGAGGTCCGCTAATCCCAAGATATTGATGAAAGCCCGGAATTCTCTCATTGATCCCAAGTCCTCGCTAGCACCCACCCTCTCACCCTCGGCAACCACTGCATTGAAGTCCCCATTCAAGCACCAAAATTCCCCATTCGCTGTATTACACTTCTGCTTTAAAAATTCCCAAAATTCGGCTCTCTCCCTTCGATTGTTGGGAGCATGAATCGAGATTATGTTTACTACCCCATTGAATCCTTTGAGTCTACCCCTCACCCAAATGAAATTATGCCCTTTTTCCATTTCGCTAAAAACACAACTATTCACATCCCAAATTATAAGAAGACCTCCTGCATTTCCCACGGCAGGCTGAACACAAAATCTACACCCTTTTGACCCCCAGATTCTGCAAACTAATTTTTCTTGGATGTCACTCATTTTCGTTTCTTGGGCACAAAATACAGTCGGCCTTATCTTCTTACAAAATCGCGTTACTGCCCTTCTCCTCACGCCTCCATTTACCCTCTTAAATTACATGTGACTATACGCATATTTTATTTGTCACACAATCAAAGACACCAACCTGACAGTCTGCATCCCCTCTGTCACCTCCCGAATCCTTCTCACCGCTCCCTCTCGATCCTTACAGCATTCCAGGCCCATCAAATTAGCAAGGTCGATGATTGCGTTTGCCTCTGTCCAGTCCACCAATTTTACCCTTTCTCCCGTTCGCAAAGTCTCAAATTGCAAATCCGCGAACTTGTCCTCCTTCTGACCTCCTTTGGAACGCCCTTTGCCAAGCCCGGCACCCCCCCGAAGTCCCACTTTCTTCTTCCTTGGACGGCCTCTACGCCTCAGTTTTGACTTCCCCTCCAACTAGGGGTGATTAACGAGTAGTGCTACTCGAAATCGACTCGGGACTCGGCTCGGAAAAAACTCGACTCGTACTCGAAAAATTCGAGTCGAGTCGAGTAGTCGAGTAGCGCACTCGAGTATCGAGCTCGAGCTCGAGTCCGTGTATATGATACTCGAACTCGAGTCGAGTACTCGAGTCCAGTCGAGTATCAAGTCGAGTATCCAGTACTCGACCCATTTTCTTTTTTTTTTTTAAATTTTTTGTAGATTTTAAAAGAAAAGTAAAAAAATTAAAAAATACTCGATAAGCTCGAGTACTCGACTCGAGCTCGAGCTCGAGAAGGAAAAAAATTTTTAAAAAAAATAATCGAGCTACTCGAGCTCGAACTCGAACTCGAGTCGAGCTCGAGCTTGAGCTCAACTACTCGACTCGAGCTCGAGCTCGAGTTCGAGTAGCTCAAAAATGCCATCAAGTCAAGCTCGAGTACCCCACTACTCGAGCTCGACTCGACTCGTTATCACCCCTACCTCCAACACCTTAGCCATGGCCTGTTCAATCACCTGAAGCTCTTGGTATTCCCTAATTGAGTCTTCTGCTGAATTGCCTGATTCATCCTCCCTGCCCTCGTTCAAACCCAAAACCCCGGCATTATGATTGTTAATATCAGACACCACCTCACCCTCTCTCTCACCATCCGAAACCCCTGTACCCCCAATTATGTTACGCTGGTTTGGCTCCGAGTGCTCCAGTGTCTGATTCATACCTTTGTTCAGAGTCTCGAATACTCTGGAAACTCGAACGAACTCTAGACCCGATTCCTTACTTGATACCTTGAACTCCGTGGCATGCCGAGGCCTAACATTCTTATCCATCACCTTAGGCCCACTATCATAGACAGATGGAGGCCCATTTTCCTGAAGCCTGCTGCTCTTATCCCCCCCACCCATAGGGCCCATCGTTTCTCGGCCCAACTGGAGCAAAATCCCCTCTGTTTCCATTTACATCTAACTTATATCCTTCCACTCCACCTGCAGCACGCCTCTCAGGATCTTGGGAGAAGCCATTCCGTGCTTCCAGGCTGTTATCATTAGGAGCCGCCACCACATTAAAATTCCCCTCTTCCCCAAGTTCAACAACCGAAAACCTTTCCTGTTCCCCAAGTGACAAGGTCCTGGTCCTTCCCTCCGTTTCCAGCTCTGATGAATTTTTACTCCTTCCGGTGGCGGACATCTTCTTCGCCGATTCGGTCCTCTTTTCTTCCCATTCACCATCCGACACCACCACTGCTTCACTGAAGTTAGCAGCAACTCTAATACTCGAACAGAACTCCCCAACTTGTATTTTTATCATGGACGGTATTGCAACATCCCCATGCAGCGCCACCAAAATCTTGGCTCGATCCAGACTCTTCTTTTCTGCTGTAGATTCATCTACGTTAATAAGCATGCCCCAGCCGGATACCACTCTGTGGAAGTTCTCTACACACCATGCCGTGAAAGGGAGCCCTGAAATTGTTCACTAATGCTTTGATATATATATATATATATATATCTATATAATAAATCTATTTGTTAGGATAAGAAATCTTGAGAAAATCTTTCCATATATTTTTAAAATATATATATAAGTTAAAAATAAATTATAATATATTTGATATTTATGACAAATTTAGTTAAACCAATATATTATAAATTCTTTGATTAAATAAGTAATTTTTTTTCAAATATATATTATATTATTTATATTAGAATTCAAGTCTAAAATATTAACCTAATCAATATAATATAATAAAAAATGTGTAGTTTGAGTTTGAACACACCTTTGACGATATACATAGGTGTCAATATTTACCAAAAAATAATAAAATAAAAAAGTAATTTATCCAAATATATATAATTAATAAGAAATCATAATCCGTTATAAAAATTTAATCAAAATTCAATCCTGATTTTTTGTATAAAGTTTAATTTTTAAATATATTTTTTATCATAAAAATAATTTTAATAAAAGAAAATAATATAAAGAAAAAATAATTATTGAAAAAATATTTTTTTTCTTATGAACATAATCCAGAATTTTGCATTTTTTTTTAGTTTCCCAAAAAGGTCAACAATTTTATTAGTCGATTTTGCGATGTCATTTGCTGATATATTGCCAAGAAAAAGATGAAAATAGAACAGAGCCCATGTGTATCGAAACATGCATAACATTAAAAACATGCATAATACTTTTAATGATGTGCCAAAAATGTATTCGCTTATATATTATTACTAAGGAAAATAGGAAGACAATCATTCTATGATAGTTGAAAAACTGCTAATTTTGTTGAAATTGTAAGTATAAAAAGTGGATACTTTTTTTTAATTGTAGTAACTTATTGTTCTCCACTAATTTTATATTCAATTATCAATCACACATTTTTGGATTCATTCTCCACAGTTAAATCATCTTCATATTAATATAAATGATGAATATAATGAAGTATGATAATTTGAATTCATTCAATAACAACAAATATGATTGGAGAATCATTGTGAAAGTGATTAATATACGGGACAGTTACAATATATAAGTAAATAAATAAATCAAATGCCATACATATTCTTATTGAATGTCAATATGACTATATACTAATTTCATACATAATCACCTCCACGTAAATAGTTTTTATACTACAATATTTATAATGATATTATGGAATTAATTCTCTCCTATCATTTCTGTTCCTATTTGAATTTGATTGCTTATACCCATTCAGTGTGATTGTATCAATTTCAGGTGATTGTTATTTTCTTATGATGCCCAAGAAATTTTCCTTTAGTAACATAATAATATTTTTCTTCATATTTTATTGTATACTTTGTGTATTCATGTTGTGTGGGGCTATGAGTTATGAGGTTTAGTTTTACAATTAGTTGGTCTTTGTTGTCTTTGAATACAAGTTAGTTTGCTTTTTTCTTCCATTTCTTTTGATCATATTTATTGGCAATTTTTTAGGTTAGTAGCTGTATATGAATGTGGGAACCTGAAAACAAAAAAAAAATTGCTAGCCTGAGAAAGTGATCTCATAGAAAATTTAACGTTATGAAACTGATTGTATAGAATGATGAACAATTATATAATAAGAATAACCTGATGATTACTACCAGTATATATAGATTGTAGTTATAGCCAAAAGGATGGAGATTTTCGATTTCTTACCAACTAAGAACTTATTTTCTAATATTTTCTAGGTCTTCTAAATAATGGTTTTTATAATTTAATTAATTGAATCCATCCCTTTTACTATCTTAATGAAATTGCGGAGATTCGTACTCATAGTTTATAATAGTCTGGTTTATTGAAATTGGTGGATCAAGATATACATATAAAAATTGAGGTTGATTATCTCGAGATAATGAACTGATTATTTATTTTGTCGCATGTTTTATGATCAAATTGAAACAGATTCTTATGATTTTTATACGCCTATGTTATGAATTTAAAATAAGCAAACTTTATGCACAAATAATAATAAGACCACAAATATTTAATTTTATTTAAAAAAAACACCACCCGCAAAGCGCGGATCAAAATTCTAGTATATATATAAATCCTGGAACATTATTTTCGCATTCTATCTATTATACCCTTCTTTTTTCTTGCCCGTTATCCTTATAAAAAATATTTTATTTTTGATATAAATGTTTTTCACCTAAAAATCCCTAAGTTAGGGTCTAAATTCACTTGATGCAAAAAAAAAAAAACCACAGCCATCCTAAGCACAATTACTCATCTGTTGCCGTCCATTTTCTTCCAATCTCTACCTCTTGGCCGCCGTTCCTATTCATCTTCCTCTCTGTCGCCACACGTATCTGTCGATTCTCCTCCTCCCTGCCCAGCACCAGCGCTCCCTCTCCTCTCCGAGCCGACAGCCGCGCGTCGCCCTCCATCCGCTTGCACTGCTCTCCGGCCTCCGCGGAACCCTAGCATGATAAAGGTTTAATGGTCTATCATATCTTTCTTTTTCATCCTCTACTGGCATTTAAATTCGTAATGTTGGAATTTCAGTAAAGATATTTCTGCTTCTGTGATTCGGTACTTATTCAAGGAATCTAAGTTTGATTTAATTGACAGAAATTGTGTTCATACATTCATTCAAAATTTCTTTATTAAATATTCAAATAGCTTCACTGGTGCTACAGGTATACATTGTGGGTTAATTCAGATATTAGTTCACCCAAATGTGGATTAATTCCGATATTAGTTAGAGATGTGAACAAACTGCTACGGACCCTGTTGTTTCAATCCCATGTGTGGGAATAGGAAATAATGCCAAATCTCTAATCCCAAACACAAGTGATGATTTTGAAGCATATCTCCACATTATTGGTCAGCTGTGAATAAAACAGTTAGAATAGCATTTTAAAAAGTGTTTAGTTTTGAGACTCGATGAATGCTAGCAGTTTCTTTCAGTGATTGGGTGGCCTGTCACATGAACTGAAAAAAGTTGAAATATTGTAAAGTGGAGAGGAGGAATTGATTTATCAATTATCATGAATTTAAATTTATTATATGTATGTAAGAGAGGTAAGATTACTTGGCTTGGTTTTTCCTTGAATTGTCAACTGATGTGTTTGTGAGATTCTGTTGTGTGTTGTTGAATCTATACATCCAATTTCTATATAATTTACCATTAGTAGACCTTCATTCCTGATTATTTTTTATGCTTCAGGTCATTGTTCTAAATATTGAGGTGCTTGATTAATTACTTCAGTTTTCCATAGTTATGGATGCGTATTGGTAATTTCAGTTTTAGCTTTTACCTCCTTTCTGTATGCTCCCATCAGAATTTTCCGATGAATCGTTTGGAGAATCTGCGGAAGTCAGATTGTAGCTTTTTTTTTTTTTTTTTTTAATTACCATTTATTGTGAATGTGGTTTATAGAATCCGCCCTGCTACAGTTTTCTCTTTCGTTCTTTGTGCAATGGATGAAATTTGGGTTGCTATTTGTCTGGAATTTCATTCTAACAAGTTCTTGAATTGTTGTACCAAATGATGGGAAGTGTACGGTTCATTAAATCTATTGTCTGAGTAATGCATTCTTAATTAATTGCTTCCAGTATCGCCTTTTGCCTGCCGATAATTGTTAGAAAGTGCATTTGGTTAAGTTTGATATGGTCTTTCAACAATCACTGCTCATTGGAATTATTCTTATTTCATCAATGCTGAAATTGAAACCAATGTTAATTCGTTTAATTTGGTATTGTAAAGTTCTTTATGGTACATTGGTTTTGCGTTAGGCAAAATACCAGTTAATGATGACATCTGATTTTATAGTGATTTACTATAATAAACAGAAATGGAAATAGTTGATATTGTGGTTTGCATTTCATGTCTTGGTGGTATTTTAACTGCTATTCTTCCTTTATGCAATTTCACTCTTTTAGGTTGTAACTCCAATTGTTAATGTGTTGTATAATCTAATCTACAAATCTGAACTCGGTTCAAATTTTCTGAGAATAGTTTTGTTCTATTTGTTCATTTAAATCCTGTTGGTTATAAATGTGATGGTTACAGGATGTTATCTGTCATCATTGCAGATAAATAAATTCATGATAATTGTTACTTTGATGCTAAATGTGTTGTTGAATTCTGTAATTGTAAAAATTTTAATACCTTATCACGTATCCCTCCAAAGAAACTGTCCATACTATAAAAATTGAAAAAACTATTCAAAAAATTAGATAAAACACTTTACACTCCCAAACTCATTAATTATATACTTACCTCTATTCTTAAACAACTGCAACATTTCTGCATTTTGCGTGAACCAATAAATATTTTTAATCGATAATAACTCATATTGTATATAAATGAAAGTTATAAAAATTTAATATTCTAAAATTATGTGATTAGACGGATCTAACAAGATCTCAATTGACTATATTTTTCTTATATAAATATGTTAAAAAAGTTGATTATAGTTACTCAAAAATAGTTAATACTATACAAATGGTTTAATTAAAAAAGAACAGAGAAAAAAAATATATATATAAAAATTTAAAAAAAACAACACAACCCGTGCGCAACGCGCGGGCGAAAAAACTAGTTAGGAGAATTTTACATACGGATTGTATATGCATAATGCATGTAAGATCTTCTTTTGAATTATATGGTTAACTGATCCTTCTTTACCCTGAAAAAAAGAAAGAAAAAAAATGTCAATGACCATTGCAACGATAATATAATTGGGTCCGGTTATGGTGCGATTGAACAAATCCGCAGCACATCAAGGCGAAAATCTTGATCGTCCAATTAAAATCCAAGGGTTGTAAATGCAAGTTGTCCAATTAAAATATGGAACGGTTTTATTAATTACGAAATTAACGGATTAGTACGTATCTTTAACGGATTTACTGCATATCTTAAACGGATTTGTATCCTAAAATATCTTACAACAGAAAAAATCACTAAAACATGTTACACAAATTATTTTCTTTTCAGCGATACATCATATGTTTTTATTTTTAACGAAATTATTAATTCCTAATTAAAACATTATTCTTTTCAGCGATACATCACTATGCTTCATTTCATCGAGAGTGTACCATTATTTTCAGCGATACAACGTTATTCTTTTCAGCGAGGGAATGTTATTCATTTCAGCGAGAATGCCACATTATTTTCAGCGATGACTTCAAATTCCTTTTCCCGAGATGTGCAACTAATACACTTTGCGGAGATATTATATCTTTTCAGCGATGCAGAATGCAGGATGCATCATATGTTTTTATTTTTAACGAAATTATTAATTCCTAATTACAACATATTACTGTCACAAATTATATTAATTTGTATCATTATTTTCAGCGATACAACATTATTCTTTTCAGCGATGGAAATCCTTTCATTTCAGCGAGACTGCGTCATTATTTTCAGCGATGACTTTTGAAAAATAATGGTACACTCTCGATGAAGTGCAATTGTTTTCGTCGAGATACTACACTTTGCAGAGATATTATATCTTTTCAGCGATGTTTACGTACTCTTTTCAGCGATAAATGATATACTCTTTAAGCGATTTCACTGTGTACTTTTCAGCGATACATCATATGTTTTTATTTTTAACGAAATTATTAATTCCTAATTACAACATATTACTGACACAAATTATATTAATTTGTATCATTATTTTCAGCGATACATAGTTATTCTTTTCAGCGATATAACTTAGTTCATTTCAGCGAGAGTGTGCCATTATTTTCAGCGATGACTTGAAAATAATGGTACACTATTGATGAAGTGCAACTGTTTTCTTTAAGATACTATTTTTAACGAAATTATTGATTCCTAATTAAAACATATTAATTTGTATCATTATTTTCAGCGATATAACATTATACTTTTCAGCGATGGTATGTGTAACGCCCCGAAAATTTAAAACCATTTTCGTGACGCCACCGCCGTATTAACCATTCTAAACTGTTGATCACTCAGCTTAGATAGTCAATACGAAGCGAGGTATAAATACAAACCTGTATCCCACTCAAATAAATGCCAACCAAAGCAATACATAGCCCAGGAACAGTACATGGCATATCCGGGCGACAAGCCCTGAAATAATATAATGACACGATAACACATCCAATACCAGAAATAATCAATAAATAAAATCATATGTGACACACCGATCACATTTAAGGAATAACAAATATTCTCATCAAGTATCAAGCACGAGCATATAATGTTTATTCTAAACCACAATTATAAGAAATGCAACCTAGCTAGTTCGCTCGACCCGAACCCCCATCATCGTGCTCTGCGCTATCCTTAGGAGATCTATAAAACAGACAACAGCAACAAGGTGTCAGTACATCGTACTGGCAAGGAATAGATATAGCTGGAAACGGGGCACACTAATGATAACACTATACTATATAAGTAATAATAACAATAATAATAACAATAATGATAACAATAATTAAGGACATAAAATAAATACAGAAAGTAAACATCACACCGTCCCATACCGGTGCTTCAACCACTGCAGATAAAATGAATGATGGATGATGAGATGATATGTTATGACCTAAGATGTCTATCTACCCTAAATGCAACACATAAGCATGTCTAGCGCGCACCTAGGTACCATGGTCGGTATTCCCTCCCATATAAGGGTCCACTCCCCTTGGTCGAGAGATATACCCACAGTGCCCCCGCCGCGGACACTAACAGCTGAGATCGTGGCTTACGGCAAGCGGGTCAGGCTAAGGGTCATGAGCCCTTTCTAGCCAAATACAGACTAGGATATAAATCCTTTTCAGTCTCAATGCCCCGGGAAAGATACCACTATGCCCAATCGGATACCGACTCGTAAGCATAGGGTATCCTACCCGCGTAGCATAATTCAATGCCCAGGGAAAGATACTACTATGCCCAATCGGATACCGACTCGTAAGCATAGCGTATCCTACCCTCGTAGCATAATTTTTGATTCACCAACATATCATCACAAATATTCAGATCCAATTCAATCACATGTCCATACGTAAACCAACGCATCAGGACATAATAAACAACTCATCGCGAGTTAAGTGTAATCAGGGGTGTGCCAAGTCCCACATATCGGCACTCAACTCATAACATCAAAATAGAAGCAACGCAAGATTCCATCCTAAACTAAGGCATGGTAGATCTTCTCTAATTGCAACTAAGTTCCAGGTTATGAACATAATAATTAGTTAGATATTCGCAAGCAGTTCTAGCCTAATTCTAAGGCATCCTCATTATGCGCAGGGAATCCGTACACACGAGAGTTCCCAATACTAAGGCAACATAGACTATACTAGTCTATTCCTAAACCCCTATCTAATTTGCTATTCTAAACCTTGCCTTCATTATAAATCTTCAAGCTCCCTTTGTACAACTTCAACTTTCACGTGGCTTCAATACAAGTCCACACTCGTTCCCTGTACAATAATATCATCATAAGAATTAAAATAATTTAACAATACCAATTTCATCATCTCCTCTTATCTCCAACACCAACAACCACCTCCAATCCCCTTTTATAATCCCTCCAAATCAACCACCCAACACTTCCAATTCTATGTTTATCAACATAGAATTGACTAATATTGAATAACCCAACAACTCAACATATTCATTTGATAAAAATAACAATAACCAAGAATCACAATCCTCAAAAACCAACTAGCACAATTCCTTCTCCAACTACAAAACTCATCAACATCTTTAGTATCAAGTTCCCAAATATTAACATAATCAAATAACTCCATTTAAGCCTTTAAACCAAGCATGCATTTCCAAATTCTAAAACAAAATCCAACTACTTAATTAATCACAATACAATATATCAAATTTATTCAAAATCCAAGAATGCCAACAATCATTACTCCATTTCACAACTTATCCTAATATCAACTATTCAGCATAATAGATTCTACTACTAATTTGAACTTCATCAACAAACTTCAACATTCTTTCTACTAGTCCACTTAAATCAAAGTCCTTTACTCATTTCAAGAATTCATAAACAATTAAGTTAACAAGGTACTCCTTCAATACCAAATTCCCACAACAAATTCCCACCACAGATTCATATAAAGAACATTTCCAATCACCTATCTACTACAACTATTCTCAAAAAGTAGCTCAATAAAATACCCAATAATCTATAAATGAATAGCATAATTAAAACACTTAGTGAACACTAAGGATTCCGAATCCAAATAGCACAACAATCAAACACAAACTAAGAACCCAATTAACACAAGAAGGAAAACAAGAACATTTCCAACACCACCACCAAACTGACACTCCACCACAGCACAACCATCGCCACCATCACCACCTGGCCGCCGGCGTGTCGCCGACGGCAGCCGCCAGCAGCAGCGGCGGCTTGCCGCTGCACAGCAGCACAGCAGCGCTGTGCGCTGCTCCACCACGCAGCGGGCAGCAGCCCGCTGCTGTCCCAGGCGTCGCGCCACCGCGGCGCCACCTCCATGGTCTCACCACCATCATCTCCTTCTCCTAACTCCGGCACCACCCCTCCTGCTCCGGCGAGTCGCCGGGATTCATCCCCAAAAATAAAGAAAACAGCCCCATCGAGGAAGAGAAAGAAATGGAAGTGGAGATTCCTTACCTAGGCAAGAACTCGATTGAAGCTCCTATGGCACTTGGATTGCTCGGTTCCACCATTTCCTCCCTTCCATTTGCCCGATTCTCCATTCTCACTTGTGCCCTAGCTTCCTCTCTCTCTTGTTTGCTCGATGAAATGGGTGGGAGTGGGCACAAATCCTTTAATTCCCCCAATTATAGTCCAAGGGCCTAATTGCAAAACTCCTATTCTCACTTTGGCCCCCAATATTCCTTAAACCATCTTAAACACCCCTTGTTAAATTAATCTTGGGTTGGACCACCAATACTTCTCCATTGGGCTTGAAATAAGTATACACTCACTTCATTTAATTATTTATGCCCATTTGACTAACTAATCACAATTAAATTAATTTAATCATGAATTAATTATTCGGGATGTTACATTCCCTCCCCCTTAGGATCATTCGTCCTCGAATGAAATAAGGGTATGAACTAGACAGTTATCTTCTATGAGTTGGAGTGGGATCCAACTCTGAACACTTCTACACGCTTCTTTCGATTCATCAATTCGTGTCCTCGTCACATCTTGGGGCCATAGTTCTTCCACAATCCGGAGCATCTTATACTGAAGTACTTAATCATTGCTTTGATTACTCGCAATCAGTTGCTTCACCTATTCTTGACTTTGATCTTGTCAAGCTTTCCTTCAACAACTTGCTTGACTTCATTTAATCAAATGACAGTTCTCCCAATTGGGATGTGTGGACGCATCATATGTACTCATGCCCCGAGCTGAGGACTCATGTGTTAGATCGCATTTCCAATCCTCTTCACGCTTCCCAACGAACCCCTTTGCCTTTGCCTGGAGTTCGGTCTACACTCAAGTCTAGTTCACTTCATTAACGTTTTTAAATGCAAGAATTAAACTTTATTCTCGTGTAACCCCACATTTACCTCTTCAGGCTCCCACCACCTTCTAATAATTTCCGACAACTCAAGTTGTCCCTTGAAGAGTTCTGAACTCGACTCTTCTCATTTCAAAGAACCACTCACTTGATGATGGATTCTTTACCCTCCTTTCGATTAGTTCTTAGATAATGCCAACCTGACACTCAAACGTTGTGGTCTATTGTAAGAGAAACTTAAACATCTTCATATGTTCCTCCCACTTACACTGGAAACTAACTCACAAACTCGTATCCAGTCATAAAAATCTAAACTCCATCAGACATCCCATTTCATGCAGTAGTATTATTCTCTATATCTCCATTAACTTCCGACAGACCAATCAGATATGTCGCCTTTAAATAAGCTCACCATCAGTTGATAACCCGCGAGTCTCAAGCTCTTGTCGTGCTTCTTTGTTACACTTTGTATGTTATGCATTAAGATTTCGAAGATGCAATCATGATGTTGGCCTTTAGCTTGTGCTTCATTGCATCTTATCACATAATTCTCTTGTCAGTCTTGTGCTTCCTCATTGAAACGTTGGAAATTTAATACAATCCACTCGATTTCCATGCTTACTGATTCCAACTTCAGTGAATTTTACCCCGGGAGCCATCTCAATCTACGGCTCGTAGTGTTAATCATGATGGCATTCCGAGATTCCATCTCATTCCGAGGATATATCACACAATTCCTAACTGTTGAAACAGTTAACTACTCCCCGAGAATTTAATTGGATTGTGTTAGGACTGAGTTCTGCTCCAGATAGTCCATTTACATCTTGAACCAGTCGCTCCCAACTTTGCACTGTTGGATGTTTTTGCTTCATATCCCTTATGGCAATTGCACAAGTGCAATGTTACCTTAGTAGTTTCAAAGAATTTCTCGCCTTGGGATAGATATGCATCACAAAAAGAACGAACAATCTCCATCACAAAGAAGGAAGTGAGATTAAATTACTAAAAGTATGGTAAATTCTGAATTATATCGAGAGTCAAAATCTCCCGATACTAGAGGAAAGGATGCGAACAACTAAAATAGTTGTTTGCGGAGCACATAACGAATACAGATACATAAAACACCTTATTTTATAACAAGATGTTTTTATATTAGCAAAGAGTACTTCAACTAAAAGTTGAAGAGCGAGTGCAATTAGAAATAGGTTATCAAGATGCATTAAAACACACTCGATCACCCTCAAGTATAATACGGGAATGGAAGATAGTAGAAAATAGTAGGCCTTGCAGGAGCCTTATCAATTTCCGTACTAGAAGTTCGAGCCGAAAACGTCATCGCATAGTAGAACAACACAGACAAATAGACCGAGAGTGAAACCATTCAGTTTCAGTTAAAAAGGAATTCGCGAAGTAGATAACAGTCCAATGTTGGTGAAAAAGAATCGGAATAGTGAGAATTTAAGTTATTGGGAGAGTGTCAAGTAGATAATAATTGTATAGGTTTCTAAGATGAATAGAAAATATACCGCGGAAGCAAAGATACAGACAAGGATGCTATTCTATAATGGAACAAATATAATTAAATAAGTGAACCAAAACGAGATGATACGGGTTAGCAAAGAAATCATACTGACTGATGGAGACCTCGATTTATGAAAGGGATAATAATTCAGTAGAAAATAGAAGGTACTAACAAGAATGCCCGGTAAGAAACTACTCTACTTCGGGTAGAAATGAATAGTAGTATGAACCAAGAATGGCGAATGATAACGAGGAAGAAAGAGCGGACTCCAAAGGATATACAAGAACTTCCAGAAGACGTAAGGAAGTCGATGGCAAAGTTATCATAGAATTTTGGAGAACGATAGAGAAGTTTGAAGAATTTAGATAGATGCATTTACACATATCAGTGTAGCTGAAATGAAATTCGAATTATTAAAATATTGAAACGGCAGGAAAAATATCAATGCTGACAGAATATCAATGAGAACCATTCAGATGGCCTCAAGAGTGATGTGACTGTACATGCCACAACCAAAAGAGTTTAACTCAGGGAGAAGAGTTGGTACTGCAACGTACACAGTAGGATTTTCAAAAGGAAGCAACGAAAATATTAGAGATATTCACTTTCTCAAAATTAAGAAAATGAAGTGAAAGAATTGATAAATAAAGCATATCTAATAAATAAATAATTATATATATATATATATATATATATATCAGCATTACGAGCATTGCGTCGTCCGCCATTAACTCGCACCCACGCCTCCCATTAATCTCTGCGATATACTCAATTCGATGTCTCGGATTGAATGTCCTCGTAGTTCCGTCATTTGCTACAACAGGATGAATTACCAGAAGTACATCTTTAAGATTTAAAGATGTCTGAGATATTATTCTCCTGATGTTCTAATCATCTGCTGACAATGAATCATCATCACATATCTGCATGGCATGGATGTGCGTGTCCCGTTGTTTAATACCTGCAATTACCTTAAAGACAGATCCCATACATTATCACAATATAATAAGCTAACAGAATTACCAAACAAGCAGTAGTAATAAGAGAAATAATTATTCAGCAACTTCTAAACAAGTTGCTAACAGAATTAAAGAATAGATCTCTTGGAATATCCTTGTTATTCGTCCATAGTTATATTGCAAACTATCGCTCGAATCCACAAGGTGCGCAATATATAAACAGGATACCACAGCATAAGAATAAATCTAACTAGCATATGACAATGCAAACCTATCCTATATGCAATCCCCGCACACCTCACCACATGTTTTTATCAAGTTTTAAGCACATAATAGAGCAAGCCCGCTCTGATACCAACTGTAACGCCCCGAAAATTTAAAACCATTTTCGTGACGCCACCGCCGTATTAACCATTCTAAACTGTTGATCACTCAGCTTAGATAGTCAATACGAAGCGAGGTATAAATACAAACCTGTATCCCACTCAAATAAATGCCAACCAAAGCAATACATAGCCCAGGAACAGTACATGGCATATCCGGGCGACAAGCCCTGAAATAATATAATGACACGATAACACATCCAATACCAGAAATAATCAATAAATAAAATCATATGTGACACACCGATCACATTTAAGGAATAACAAATATTCTCATCAAGTATCAAGCACGAGCATATAATGTTTATTCTAAACCACAATTATAAGAAATGCAGCCTAGCTAGTTCGCTCGACCCGAACCCCCATCATCGTGCTCTGCGCTATCCTTAGGAGATCTATAAAACAGACAACAGCAACAAGGTGTCAGTACATCGTACTGGCAAGGAATAGATATAGCTGGAAACGGGGCACACTAATGATAACACTATACTATATAAGTAATAATAACAATAATAATAACAATAATGATAACAATAATTAAGGACATAAAATAAATACAGAAAGTAAACATCACACCGTCCCATACCGGTGCTTCAACCACTGCAGATAAAATGAATGATGGATGATGAGATGATATGTTATGACCTAAGATGTCTATCTACCCTAAATGCAACACATAAGCATGTCTAGCGCGCACCTAGGTACCATGGTCGGTATTCCCTCCCATATAAGGGTCCACTCCCCTTAATGGTCGAGAGATATACCCACAGTGCCCCCGCCGCGGACACTAACAGCTGAGATCGTGGCTTACGGCAAGCGGGTCAGGCTAAGGGTCATGAGCCCTTTCTAGCCAAATACAGACTAGGATATAAATCCTTTTCAGTCTCAATGCCCCGGGAAAGATACCACTATGCCCAATCGGATACCGACTCGTAAGCATAGGGTATCCTATCCGCGTAGCATAATTCAATGCCCAGGGAAAGATACTACTATGCCCAATCGGATACCGACTCGTAAGCATAGCGTATCCTACCCTCGTAGCATAATTTTTGATTCACCAACATATCATCACAGATATTCAGATCCAATTCAATCACATGTCCATACGTAAACCAACGCATCAGGACATAATAAACAACTCATCGCGAGTTAAGTGTAATCAGGGGTGTGCCAAGTCCCACATATCGGCACTCAACTCATAACATCAAAATAGAAGCAACGCAAGATTCCATCCTAAACTAAGGCATGGTAGATCTTCTCTAATTGCAACTAAGTTCCAGGTTATGAACATAATAATTAGTTAGATATTCGCAAGCAGTTCTAGCCTAATTCTAAGGCATCCTCATTATGCGCAGGGAATCCGTACACACGAGAGTTCCCAATACTAAGGCAACATAGACTATACTAGTCTATTCCTAAACCCCTATCTAATTTGCTATTCTAAACCTTGCCTTCATTATAAATCTTCAAGCTCCCTTTGTACAACTTCAACTTTCACGTGGCTTCAATACAAGTCCACACTCGTTCCCTGTACAATAATATCATCATAAGAATTAAAATAATTTAACAATACCAATTTCATCATCTACTCTTATCTCCAACACCAACAACCACCTCCAATCCCCTTTTATAATCCTTCCAAATCAACCACCCAACACTTCCAATTCTATGTTTATCAACATAGAATTGACTAATATTGAATAACCCAACAACTCAACATATTCATTTGATAAAAATAACAATAACCAAGAATCACAATCCTCAAAAACCAACTAGCACAATTCCTTCTCCAACTACAAAACTCATCAACATCTTTAGTATCAAGTTCCCAAATATTAACATAATCAAATAACTCCATTTAAGCCTTTAAACCAAGCATGCATTTCCAAATTCTAAAACAAAATCCAACTACTTAATTAATCACAATACAATATAACCAATTTATTCAAAATCCAAGAATGCCAACAATCATTACTCCATTTCACAACTTATCCTAATATCAACTATTCAGCATAATAGATTCTACTACTAATTTGAACTTCATCAACAAACTTCAACATTCTTTCTACTAGTCCACTTAAATCAAAGTCCTTTACTCATTTCAAGAATTCATAAACAATTAAGTTAACAAGGTACTCCTTCAATACCAAATTCCCACAACAAATTCCCACCACAGATTCATATAAAGAACATTTCCAATCACCTATCTACTACAACTATTCTCAAAAAGTAGCTCAATAAAATACCCAATAATCTATAAATGAATAGCATAATTAAAACACTTAGTGAACACTAAGGATTCCGAATCCAAATAGCACAACAATCAAACACAAACTAAGAACCCAATTAACACAAGAAGGAAAACAAGAACATTTCCAACACCACCACCAAACTGACACTCCACCACAGCACAACCATCGCCACCATCACCACCTGGTCGCCGGCGGGTCGCCGGCGGCAGCCGCCAGCAGCAGCGGCGGCTTGCCGCTGCACAGCAGCACAGCAGCGCTGTGCGCTGCTCCACCACGCAGGGCAGCAGCCCGCTGCTGTCCCAGGCGTCGCGCCACCGCGGCGCCACCTCCATGGTCTCACCACCATCATCTCCTTCTCCTAACTCCGGCACCACCCCTCCTGCTCCGGCGAGTCGCCGGGATTCATCCCCAAAAATAAAGAAAACAGCCCCATCGAGGAAGAGAAAGAAATGGAAGTGGAGATTCCTTACCTAGGCATATGTTTTTATTTTTAACGAAATTATTAATTCCTAATTACAACATATTACTGACACAAATTATATTAATTTGTATCATTATTTTCAACGATACATAGTTATTCTTTTCAGCGATATAACTTAGTTCATTTCAGCGAGAGTGTGCCATTATTTTCAGCGATGACTTGAAAATAATGGTACACTATTGATGAAGTGCAACTGTTTTCTTTAAGATACTATTTTTAACGAAATTATTGATTCCTAATTAAAACATATTAATTTGTATCATTATTTTCAGCGATATAACATTATACTTTTCAGCGATGGTATGTGCTTCATTTCATCGAGATTGTACTATTATTTTCAGCGATGATTGAGATTCCTTTATGTGAATACGCTTTGCAGAGATGTTATAACTTTTCAGCGATGAACAACTATTCTTTTAAGCGAGTTCACTATATACTTTTCAGCGATACATCATAAAAACCACAAATCACTGAAACAATTCATAAACACTAAAATCAGTTAAATCCATTCAAAGTTATAAAACATTCAACACCATAAATCAAACCATAAATCAAACATTCAACTTTCAACATTTCATTCAAATCACAGTCATAAAACACGTTCAACACCACCATTCAAAAAAGTCATAAAAACATCCAAAAACTTCACAAAAAACAAGTCATTCCAAAACACCACAATTCAAGAGTCATTCAAAACACATTCCAAAAACATATTAAATAGCCGGGATATTAGCTGGATCAGAGATGGCTTGATGCATCGCCCTAAGCCTATGAATCAGATCTTCCCACATATTTGTAAAAGCCTTTTTGCGTTCTCTCAACTGCCCTGGAGTATTTGCAAATGAGACTTTAACGCTGCGATAGTGATTTGACATTTCACGCAGCTGTGTGGGATCAAATGAACGTCTGTTCACATCACCACCATTAGATCTGCCTTCATTTTGGAGGACACCAATATGAATATCCAGAGCTTCGAAGTGGGGATACATGATGTTATAAGATCTTTCAGCAGCCTCAATATCAGGATACTCAGTTATAATTTTCAACAGAAATTCCTGTGTTTCAACATATAAGAAAGATAGTTTATTAACATATAAGATGTAAATATAAGATACAAAGCAATTCATAGCACTGAAACAATTTTTTGAAACAACCATAATCAGTACAAAAACAAACATAATCAGTTCAAAACAATCACTAAAACAACCATAATCAGTACAAAAACAATTCATATCACTAAAAAACAACCATAATCAGTTCAAAACAAATCATTAAAACAACAATAATCAGTAAAAAACAATTAATAACTAAAACAACCATAAAACACTTAAACAACTCATAACCCTAGAACAACCATAATCAGTTCAAACAGTTCAAACATAAACACTGAAACAATTCGTAACCCTAGAACAACTATAATCAGTTCAAAAAAGCATTAAAAACCATAAATCAGTTCAAAACAATTCCAACCAAAAACCATTCTAAACATTAAAACCATAAAACAATTTAAACCATTAATCTAAAGGTTCCTAAGCATACTCAGTTGTAAATTCAATAAGAAATACCTGTGTTTCAATAAGAATATCCCGATGCTTCTTCGGCACATACCCAACGTTTAACATTTTTTCTATTAAATCATTCAGTCCGCGCGCATTGTCACACGTCGGATGTGTATCCTTCAGATAATTCCCGAACATCTCCCAGCATTGTGTGAACAAGTCGGATGTGCGACTGGAACTCTCTTCCGTGCATCTTCTTTTGGACGACATTTTTGAGAAATGAAGGTGATTCCGATTACGGTTTTGAGAAATTAGGGTTTTGAGAAACGGTTTAGAAATGAAGATTCGAGAAATGAATGTGATTCCTTTTATAAGGCTCACAGTTTAAAAAATTTTCCGAGGCCCATTTAATTTTATTTAGGCCCATTTCATTTAGGCCACTCCATAAAAATGAAATATATTTCCTTCCATCGCTGAAAACAACATAGACCCATCGCTTAAAATACTTAATAACGATCGCTCAAAACAATATAGAACCATCGCTTAAAATGCTATATTCACATGTACAAACATTTTGTCGCTTAAATGAATGTATAAATATGAAATTTTCAGAAAACTCAGAAAAAGAGAAAACATATCACAAAATGCTTGATGTCCATCGCTCAACATAACTCAGAACTCAGAAACATACATACAAAATCAAAAACTACGATCTATCACCATCGCTTAAAATGCTTGCTCTCTGTCGCTGAAAAACATATAAAACCATCGCTTAAAATGCCATGAACACATCGCTGAAAAATTGCTCTTGACATCGCTGATAATCACATGTACAAACATAACTCAGAACTCACTTAAATGAATGTATAAATATGAAATTTCAGAAAACTCATAAAAAGAGAAACATATCACAACACAACTCAGAACTCAGAAACATACATAAAATCGCATAAAATGCTCATATACAAATCGCTGAAAAATGCTATATACACATCGCTGAAAAGAATACATATACATCGCTGAAAAGAATATATAACCATCGCTTAAAATGCTTAATACCCATCGCTGAAAAATTGATAATCACATCTACAAACGTTTTCACAAACTGTTTTCTTCTACTTTTGGCCAAACTGTTTATGTACAAACCTCAAGTAATCTCTCACAAATTGTGGATTGGTGATCCTCACCAGCATCAGTTCCCATGCTCCTTTTATACGTTTGCAGATTAGACTTCTGAGTTTGTAATCATAATGCATGATCTTCTTTTTATTTCCTGTGTTACAATAATCCAGGGCCTTCTGATCCATTTCCATGAGGAGTTCGAGATAAGAAGTTCTGTAACGCTCCATCATGGCGGACACCATGTCTCTTTCCAGGGCTTCTTTTAAATAAGACATATCTTGTGCCAGATCATATTTCAGATACTTCTCTGCCTCAGCCTTGTTCATCAATCTGTACTGTCTTGCATTCTTTCTCAGCACTGACCAGTTCTTACGCGTTATCTCATGTAGCACTTTTTCCCTTAGAAGTCTGATGTGCTCAGCATGTTCAGGATCCACATCAGTTCCTTTTTCAGCTATCCCAACCTCAGGATCCACATCAGTTCCTTTTTCAGCTATCCCAACCTGACCGAATCGCTCCAAATCAGCCAAATAGAGAATAATACTCCATAATTTACAATGCCCATGTAAGAATAAAGAGATGTACATTTAAGCGATCACAAAAAGTGCAATATATATAACCGATTAAACAATAGACATTTAAGAGATGAAACAATGTACATTTCAGCAACGAAAAAATTACATTTACATTTAAGCGATGTCATCCATCGCATAAAAAAAACAGTTCATTCATTCATAAAAAACACTTCATTTCATCATTGTTTCTTTTTCCGACCCTTTTTTGGCTTAGGTGGTGCTGGTTTCTTTACCTCAAATGACTGACTATGCTGGGAAACCAACTGCATCTCTCTACTCACTTCTCCTAGCACAAAATCTTTCTTTTGATTGACATCTGACATCAATATTTCAGCGCAGACCTTGGCTCTTTTTGCCAGATTATACCTTTTGTTCTTCATTTCTGCCAACATGTCATCCATAATTAATCCTTCCCAATAATCCATATATGACATGACAAAAACACCGCAGCTGTGCTCATCTTTCTGCTCTGCCAACGGCGAGAAAAGCATACGATATGATGCAAACCATTTTTCAGATTTCATCAGTGTATTTCCCAGCATCCTCAAGTTATACCATATCCTATTCAAAACATTATAATTAGCTGTCCACCCGCCTTCAGCATTCTTGCTGTTGAAGTAAAAAATTCTTCTCTTTCTCATATCAACAGAAAAAGCAACCCAATGGTTTTGTCGACAATATGCGAAGAAGAACTGGAACATTGAGAAAACGTATAATTAGAATCTAAAAATGATCAACAATATAAACAAAATTATCAAAACAAAAATGTATCTTACACTCTCTGCATTCAACACCACATCAATCATTTCTTCAGGAAAAAACTTGAAATCTTTCACGAATGTATCAACAAGTTCTGCACCATCTTTTAATGGTAAATCTGCATCCACCTCTGCCTCTGCAAATGTCTGTTTCAAAAGATACAACATATCATGCATCAAAAAGAAGTTAAATATATATATATATATATATATGTATGTATATATATATCAGACTCACAGCAAATAATGATGAAAAACAATATTTCAGCATTGGTTTCCCATTGGCTCTTTCGAATTCACGACGGTTGATCACTTTCGCGTAACGGTTTATAACAATATCCGCAATATCACTATCAACCCTCAGTGTTTCAATGTCAAGCTTGGACAAGTTCATTTCTTTATCATCATAAACAATCGTGTTCTTCGCTTCAACCTTTCCTAGAATATTTGTAATGATAGCCCAAACAGCCACATTCAACTCTTCTGGAGTACAGGTATATGACGCCTGAAATTCTGGATATTCTTTAAATCGGGTATAAGTCATCTCCATGAATGTAAACTTGTTGCATTTTTCAATAGGCTGGAGATCAATCATCATCACTCTAGGAGGCATATACTTCTCATTCAATTTCTCAATTGTCTTAGCTCTATCAACTGTCTTAGCTTGTTCCTGAAAATTACAGAATATATCAATCATCGCTGAAATATGAAAAGTGTCATCACTGAAAAACATATAAATCATCGCTGAAAACTATTGACATACCTCTGGATTCTCATCTGTTACAACATTCTCATTCTCGGATAAGCCCAAAGAAAAGGTTGACACATCTTTTGCATGCATCTATACACATACTAGAGTAATTTAGAGAAAATACCTCTATTTACATCACAATTGATATAGCTAAAAACTATTAAAACCTAAAGTCACACAAGAAAATATATCAATCACCATATCCAAATCGCTGAAATGTGGAATATTTAATCGCTGAAAAACACAGAAACCATCGCTGAAAACTATTAAAGTACCTCTGGATTCTCATCCACATCATGTGCTGCATCTTTATCGGCCCCATCATGTCCTACATCTCTCTTAGCCCCATCATGTGCTAACTAAAAAATCACACAAGGAAAATATATCAAAACATTTTGTTACATCACAATTGATATAGCTAAAAACTATTAAAAACTAAAGTCACACAAGAAAATATATCAATCACCATATCCAAATCGCTGAAATGTGGTAAATATCATCGCTGAAAAACACAGAAACCATCGCTGAAAACTATTACAGTACCTCTGCATTCTCAGCCACATCATGTGCTGTATCTTTCTCAGCCCCATCATGTGCTACATCTTTCTTAGCCCCATCATGTGCTAACTAAAAATCACACAAGAAAAATATATCAAAACACTTTGTTACAGTAACCCCTATAGCAAACATTTTGTCACTGTACATACATTCAAGGAATCGAAACTGAAAGGGATTCGGAATCGAAATAAAGATCTCTGCAATAAAAATAAACAACACAGAAAAAGCAAAAAAGAAAAAAGAATGTCAGAAACTACCTTCAAAAAATATTATGAAGTACAAAATTTATAAAACTACATTCGGTACATTTTCAGGTAAATTTTCAGTCTCCGGGGCAACTCTCTCTTCAGTTTTGTCTTTTACATTCCCAGCATCTACATCACCTCCTTCCAGCAAACTTGTCACCTCCGGACCCCCTTGACTCATCACAACATTTCCTGCTCCTGCTAATATACCCATCAAGATTTCTCCTTCGCTTGCAGTTATATCAAGATTATTTGAATGTTCTTCTTCACGACGTCGATCCACATTAATCAACAGTTCACCTGCATATTGATCACAAGGGGGGTGTGGGGAAGGTTCAACATCATTTCTGGATGCTTCTATGAGAGGATCAACATTGCCTGAAGCATCAGCATCCATATATTGGCAAGCAATGTTCAGAATAGAGTCCATTGTGTGATCAGAAAGATGAACAACTGGTTCAGAATCAGTTGTCTCATTTGCATTAGCTTCATGGACAACAGGTGAATACATAGGCTGCAAGCTAGAAAGATTGGCAGCTTCTTCATTTCCACTAGCATTCATATCCACATTTTCTCCTAACTGCTCATCTCCTCCTCCATCCACACTCCTAGAAAGATTGGCAGTTGGTTCATTTGCAGTAGAATTCAAACGCTCATCTTCCACTTCTTTCCCACCCCTCCTTTTATTCTTTAGACCAGAAACAAAAGTGCTAAGTCGATCGTCATCTTCCTCCACAGTCCTTTTCGTAGCCCTCGATTTATTCTTAAAGTCAATATCTGGATACTTTGCATTAGGGAAAACCTTCCAGATATCAACCATCTCCAAGTATCGATCCTTTTTACAAGTAAATCCAACCAAATGAAGCTCTTCACGCTCATAGAAATAAAAAAACATGTGCTGAAAAAAAACAAAAACAAACAAGATACATAATCAACAAACAATGACCATAATCAACAATATATATCACATAACAAATATAAATTGCATAAAAAACACAAAATTAAAATTACCATTAAGCAAAACAGGTCTCCACAGGGGCGTGCTTGAGCACTGGTTCCCTTATCCAATTTTGCCTTATACTCATTCAGAGATTTGATAAGAAATTGTCTAATATGAAGACACCGATTGTACCTTAAAGCTTCTTCCGGAGATCTAAGAAACTGAAGATACCTTTTGTTTACAACCCTCCCTGAGTTAGGAGTAAAGACTTTCTGCAGAGCAAACAAAACATACATCCTCCAGTAGTCATCCAATGGAATTTCAGTATTCTCCGTATTCTCTAAAATAGCTCTAAGATCCTTAACAGGTATCCGATTAGGCTCCTTCTTATTCGTAATAATAGAATACTTTTCACAAAATTCATCAGCAAAATCATAACCAATTTCATTATTCTTCAAATTTATTATAAATTTATCGACTCCCCATGGCAAACCATATACTTTATGAATGTCTTCATCTGTAAACCTCCATCGACGGTTTTTATCAATAATAAAGCATTCCTCCTGAATGCTCCACTGATTAATCAAAGTTATAACAGGATCAACCTTGAGCATGCACATTTTGAACATAAGCAGACAACTGAAGCAAGTATCGTGAATAAACTCTTTCTTCCCATCTCCGTCACTCTCGTTCAGGATATTATTTAAAAGACAAATGCTAGATGGAACGCAACAGACCTGAGTATGCACTTTTTCAGCCATTCTTGATAACAAAAAGTAAAGTATCACCGTTCGCCGTTCGCCGTAGAAAAACAATCGCCGTTCGCCGTAGACGCAGAGAATCGCTAAATCGCTGAAAAGCCCTAGAGAAAGTATCGACAGTGATAAATTGAAAATTGGCGGTTAAATTGACATTAAATACTACACGGTGAAATCTCAACGGTTATTTCTTATTAATTACTTAGACGGTGATTTTTTATTAATCGCGTTACTAGACGTTACGCGAATTCTGAAAACATTGTAAAATTTTTATTAACTACTACACTGTTATTTTTTATTAACTCATCTCCATCGCTGAATTGCACTATGACGATCGCTTTTTTTAATAGGTAACCATCGCTGAATTGCATTCTTTACGCGATTTTCTGAGACATTGTAACATTTTCTTATTAAATACTACACGGTTATTTTTTTTTTATTAAAACTAACTTTCATCGCTGAATTGCATAACGATCATCGCTTTCGTATATAAGTAATCATCGCTGAATTGCATTAGTTAGCACTGAACTAAGTCGATCAATACAATATTAATGATGAATACACTTCATGTCATTTCTAAAAAAACAAAAATCTTCATTTCTGCATCCGTTTACGATGTTCTAACTCTTTCTTTTTCCGAACAGCTTCAGAAATAGAGATCATTCTCTTGTTCGATTTCTTCCGCCCTTTACACGTTTCTCTTTCCCTTAAATGCAAATTTGAGTAATCTGATGTACTTCCAATCTCTGCAAAAAAAAAAACAAAAACATTGAGAAACACTAATTTCAAAAAAAGCAAAAACATAAATATGTCTTTGATTAGAAATTACCCGACTCTTTGTTAATATCAATGTTGTCATACTTTGTTTTCATCAATGTCTCAAAGTCATACATAAACGATTCACAAGCATCCTCATTTCGTGACAACACAATTGCTGACTTCAAAAACAAGCCACACAATTTCCGATATCTAGATGCTGCATTGACCACATTTGTTTCTTTTCCAACACCAACATCAACATAACTAAGATCACATTTTGCATTCCTTGACCACCGCTGCAAAATATATTTATCTGGAATAGTATGAAACACTTTTGCTCCACTTCCTGACAGAACATCCATCACCCTCAGAGCATGACAACATAAAATCCCCATATTCTCAAACATATTGCAACTGCATCCAATTGTACCATCATCAATGTTAACATTGACATGATCACCAATCATCTTTGAATCTGCATCTTCTCTCTTGCAAACACGATAAATTAATGCATCTGGTTGAAGCTCAACCACATACCCAAATGACAGATCATACTCATTGTTGAAAATATTGAACACATTTGGTGTATACTTCTCAGCTATATATTTCAATAGTGGATTCATAATAAACCTGGCAGAAACTTGTCTATCATCTGCCTTAAAATCTTCCATCCGTCATTATCCCTCCTTGACTCCACAACCCTTTCAAAATGTGCAAAGAACTCAACATAGTTATCAACTGGCCTTAAGAACCTGTGAAATGTCAACACAATATGGGGATGTGAAAATCAAATTCTCAACTACATAAAGCAAACACACATCACTGAAATAAATAGAACAATCTCGCTGATCAAAACAGTATAACCTCGCTGAAAATAACTATTCAACTATCACTAAAAACGAAATTTATTCATACCGTTTCACAACTGAGTTAAAAGATTCACTTAGCTGAGTAGTCCTCATTCCTGCAGTAAAATGATTTTTAACCCAAGCAGCGGACCATTGACTTCTCAAATTATAAGTAGTCGACAACCACCTATGTTCAGATTGTGAGAAACAAGTTGATAGCATGTATTCCCATTCCACCTCAAATTCCATCTCTGTCCTCACATCATATACCAAATGATGAAATAGCTTATCAAACCTAAAAAAATGAGTTCAACATGTACATATCGATATCCAAATCGAAAAAACAATTGAAAGTAAAAATAACTAAATATTTACCTTGGTGTGTACAGTTGACTCAAATTTTTTTTTCGCATTTTCTATAATGTGCCAACTGCATAAAGCATGATAGGTATTAGGCAAAATTTTCCTAATTGCTGGTGCCATCGCACAATCTTGATCTGTGAAAATCGTTTGAGGTGCCTTATCCCCCATACACTTCAAAAATGTTTTAAATAGCCACTCAAATGATCTTTGAGTTTTATCAAGCATCAATGCAGCTCCAAAAATAGAAGTCTGTCGGTGATGATTGAATCTAACAAAAACAGCTAATGGTCTGTAATTTTTATTTGTCCGATACGTTGTATCAAAAGTCACACTATCACCAAAAGCTTGATAATCCATCCTCATTTCAGCATCTGACCAAAAGATATTTGTAATTCTCTCATCATCATCCAGATCATACTCATGGAAGAAAAATGGATTACTGACACATTTCTCAGAGAAATACTTCAATACAACACCAGCATCCCCTACTTTTAAATTTCTTTGCCGCCTTCTAACAAGTGCATTCTTCAAATCGTCCTTTAAAAATCCTACAAGTCCACTACCTCCAGCACCCATACTCAACAAGTCATACGATGACTTCAATGACAATCCAACTTCTTCATGTATACCAGCAACAACACTGTGTAACTCATCAACTCTTCTATTCGATTTCAACATATGCTTCCTTGATGGTCCATGCAGATCATGATTATGATCACCACAGAAAAACACAACTCTATAAACATTTTCATCAGTTTTATAATGTAACCTCACCTTTGCTTCACAACCAGTTCGGGTTTCATCACTCCTACGAAATTTCAGACTCTTAGAACGAGAAGATGAATCACTATCCAACAAACAACCACGATGAAATCCTTCCTTATTGCACGCATATTGTAAATAGAACAATCTATCAACTTCATGTGGCTTTGGTCTCTCATACATTTTCCTTACCGAGAAACCTAAACTATGAGCATAATCACAATAAAAACTAAACGCATCATCAGCTGTAACAAAACTTAACTCACTCCAATTTATGTTACCTGTGAAGAAATAAACAAAGAATTCCCATTAAAATAATAAATACACGTAGCTGACATAAACCATCGCTTAAAATGCTTAATGTCCATCGCTGAAAATGCTAGACAATTATCGCTGAAAATGCTAGTAATGCATCGCTGAAAATGCTAGGCATGCATCGATGAAAATATAATGGTTCTGTCCCTCATAATCACATGTACAAACGTTTTGACGCTTAAATGAACATATAGATATGAAACTTCAGAAAACACAAAAAAAGAGAAACATATCAAAGAAGAACTCAAAAACGCTAGACAGTTATCGCTGAAAATGCTAGTGATGCATCGCTGAAAATGCTAAGCTTGCATCGATGAAAATATAATGGTTCTGTCCCTCATAATCACATGTACAAACGTTTTGACGCTTAAATGAACATATAGATATGAAACTTCAGAAAACACAAAAAAAGAGAAACATATCAAAGAAGAACTCAAAACTCAAAAAACATACATAAAATCAAAAACGACGATCTGCGATAAAAATACTCAAAATTCGAAAATGCTAAAAAGTAACATTGGACGCAGAACTCGAATCTGAAAACGTTGCCGACGCATTCAACGACATGCTAATCGCATTCATAATTGCCAACAACTTCCTCACACCGCCGCAACACGTACAGAGCAAACAAAAAACAGAAGAGAACTTGTCACCAAAAAAAAAACAGAAGAGAACTCGGAAATCCAAAGAAGACGACGTCCAACGGCGAACAATATGGCAAATATACGAAATTACTTTTCTACCCTTAGAGTTAATCTCAATCGTCGATTTTTAAAGACAATCAACGGCTGTAAATGCCCACAGCACATCAAGTCAAAAAGGGTGATTGCACCCTAACGAAATTGAATATAATTTATATCTAAATATTTAATACTCATAAATTATATTCCCATAAATCATGTTATCAAAAGAAAAAAAAATAGAATGTTATAAAAAAAATATATTCCCATAAATCAAGGCTGTGTTTGGGGAACTAAAATATTTGTGTTTAGTTATTTAATTTTAAAATACTAAAAACTGCTAAATTCTAAATTTTATCATTAAAATCTAACTATTTTTCAAAATAGCTTAGGTAAAATTATAGTATAATTAATAATTCATCCATCTTGTTATGTTTTTTACGGTCTCATTTTTTACACAGTTCAATGCACATTTTAAATCATTAATAACTCAAGTTCGGTATAAGTAGGACTGGGGAAAAATACCGAATATACTAATACCGCACATTCCGTGCCGAAAAATACCGATAGATCTTTTGATACCGTGGTATACTGTTACCGAACTGAACTTCGATGTATACCACGGTATCGTTATATCGGTATGTACCTAAGGCTCAGTATACAGGTATATACAACGATACCGGTATATCGGTATGTACCGAAGGTTCGGTATATCGGTATATACCGAACTTACGGAAAGAAATATACCTAATTTTTATAATTTTACATATTTAACCCTATATATCGATATGTCGGTATGCAGAAGGTTCGGTATGTCGGTATATACCGCGATACCTCATACCGGTATACGTACTGAATGTTCGGTATATTGGTATATACCTGAACTTACTGAAAATTGGTGTGATAACGGTATAAAAATATTTCATACCGAAATCTTCGGTATATCGATATTCGGCATACCGAAGGTTTCATTACGACATCGGTATGAAAATTTTCATATCGACGGTATACGGTATGACGATAAATTTCCGATATATAGTATCAACTCACCCCTAGGTATAAGTGAAAATTCTAAAAGTTCGATATTTAAAAACTAACAAGATCCCAATTTTATAACTGTTATAAAACTTTAAATCTCTATGTGTGAATAGTAGCAAATTAACAAACGTCAAATACATAACGAGACAAATACATAACGAGACGGAGGTAGTATTGTTTAATAAGTAGTACACATTTATACGTTCACAGAAAGAAGCCCATTTTAATTCATAACAAATCCCAGCCCATTTTAATTCAGAATAAACCCCAGCCCATCTAAACGTTCACATTTACTTCATAACAAAAAAACAAACCATTTCCAATCGGCAAAGCATTCATCCATTCCGACTCGATACCCCTATTGAATCCTTCATCCCTCCTCGCCAGATCGAGATACGATTCGGTTGCTGCTTCGGAAAATTGCGGAGTTCTGGAGGTATGAAACGGAACTCGTACAAGGGTTTTGGGGAAATGATAAGACGATTACTTGCCCTCAATTTTTCTGCATATTGTCTCAGTTTTTCTACCCTCCTTTCCGAATTCTTGCAGCTTTTCTGTCCAGGCTATGGAAGATGTTCTGAGGCTCTTATTTTTGTTCTTGATATGTTTTTGCTTTTTATAATTCTTTTCCCTTGCCAGTCTTCCTTCCTGATTAGAATCATACTATGCATTTTATTTATTTAGTGTTGTGATAGTCTACTAAGTAATTGTTGGCGGAGGAGGAATCCTAACGACTAACGAGTTATTGCAAAATGCCTATTTCATTGTTCCATTTTCATCTGAAGAAGTAGCAGTTCATCTAGACAAGTAGCAATTGTGTAAAAAATAGATTTCTTTATTAATCAAGCATCTACTTTTCACTAGCAGTTTTATTACGTGGTGTTTGTTTCTTGTAATTTTGTACACTCGCTATTGATGCATAAGTCTAATTGACATCTCAGCTGGCTCGTAATGTGAGAAACTAAAAGCTGAATATATACAATCTTAGTTGAATATTTTGATTGAATGGTTCAATTAATTTACACTTTACAGCCTAGATTTTCTTATAAGTTATAACTACAACGTAGTTATCTTTATATAAAAGTGCACCTCATAATTACCACACACGGTGTATCAGGATTCATAAATTAATAAAGATGTATTATGCATGAGCAGATCAATAGTTTTGGCTTGAGACACAGAGCAGTAGGCTCTAGGCATTGGATATGGGGTTTATGCACTGAATGTGGTAGGGAATTAAGTATTTTTATTAGTGAATCTTTAATGACATTTACAAAAGTATACAGAGGTATGCGTTAACAAAAATTCCATTTTTTAGCACAAGATTGTACACTATATAGAGGGTATTGAGGCTTCATGGATTTTGTATGTCTATTAGTGAATCTCTAATGTCATTTGCAATTTTTCTTCCCAACACACAAACGCAGGGTGCTGCACTGTAACTGCTCCAACAGTCCTATGTCGATTTCTTTGAACTCTGGCTGCGGGGGGGAATTGACCTGTCAGGCCCTTTCCTAGGTCCACCCTTGCATCCATGGTAAATTCCTGGAGCTTAAATGCCTCACACTTGTACTTCACAGTTTTAATTTTAATTTTTATTATTTTTAATTTTTTTTTTAATTTTTAATTTTATTTTTAATTTTTTATTTTTTTCCGATAAGCACTTCACAGTTTTAATTGAACATTTACCATCTCTAACAATAATATTACCTCCGTCCCATTACAAATGTCTGTTGGGCACGAGAATTAAGGTAGAGTTGGTTTGTGATTATATGATGGGGTCCACATAGCTGTTGGAGGGAAAAATTATTTCTATTTATAGAAAAAAGACATTTATGATGGGACATCCAAAAATAGTAAGTAGGACATTTCAATTGGGACAGAGGGAGTAATAATTATAGTTTTTCAAAATTATACTATTCCATTTGGGAAGAATGGCTGAGCTGATAAGTATTGTCATAGCCAAGATATTCTGGTTCTTTTGTGCTTTTTCTGCATTGACTACGTAGATTAATATTCTAGAAATTTCATCTTTTTAATCCCGTATATTACTCAATGCTGTGTTTTCCCCTCTTTCCAGTGCAGAGAATTGCTTGACACTGCTCTTTGGTAAACCATGCACGGAGTTCGTCGGACCCTGTCTCATCTTTGTAGGAAGCTGCATTCAATGTCTAATGATGGTCCAAGCGACACCTTGAAGAGAAAGGTTGCTGAGCTCGATAAGAAGAAGAAAACAAGAAGTATCAAGAAAAGCAAACTGTTTGTGGATGTTCCGGAGTCATCATCTTTCCTTGATACAGCAACAATGCCTATGATACTTATTGCTATTGGAACTGGCATATTTGCCAAACTCTTGATGATGGTATTTTGATTTCATTCCTTGAATTAGTGATGGAAATCTTCATCTAAACATTGCTCTTTTGAGCCTAGAATTAAGATTTTTTCATTCCACATCTAGAAACAATTGTTTAACAGTCAATATGAGAACTGGAGTTATTTTGTTTAAACATATTCATACTCCTCAAAAACTTGGCTTATGTGTCTTGGCTAAAGTTATAAGGATCATTCTTTGAATTACAAAGTGAATGTTCATTTGACACTTAATTCTTCCGACTTTAAATTCATACAGAATCATGAAATTCTCTCTCACTAGCTATGGGAATGCCCATTTGATGTTTAATTTTGGTCCACCTGTATATGGTCTTGTAGAGTGTGGGTCTCTCTCTTTCTCTCTCTCTCTCTCTCTCTCTCTGGGAATATTGAAAGTTTGCCAGATAAAATGTGTGAGTTTGCTTTACTTTGCAGTACGATGAATCAAAGAAGCAGGAAAGGATTGAGAAAAAGATAAAGAATGCCCCTCCTGGACAAGGAACTATTAGGATGCTTACACGAGAAGAGTGGGATTCAATTCAAGAACTACGACCAAGGACTCCATTCGAATCTACTCTGGCTCGCCCAAATGCAAGAATAAGGACTGGTGAACCATTGAAAATGGTAAATATGATTTGTTTTTTTTCTTTTCATGGATAATTATTAGTATTGGGGCTAAAAACGTCCAGTTTGATTGAATGATTGGTTTAATGTATGTGCTGTCTAGCTCCACAAACATGGTTTTTGGTCAAATACTCAAATTAATATAGTGTGTTACACTAATCTTTTGTTTTTTCAGTTTCTTCATTCCCGAATTTGGTGGAGCTGTGCAATTTCATTTAGTATTGTGCTTATAATGGCACTATTTTCCCTTGATTGAGCATATAACTGCCTGTTAAGGTGAAAACCATTAGAGGAAAGAGCACTGATGGTCACAATTACTGACCTGCTATTCCATATGTGTATTATAAACAAATAAACAATGAAGTCATGCAACTATTACAAGGCATGATTGTGATTATTGTAAAGCTCGTATAGGTAAACAACCAAATGGAAACTAGTTTTAAGACTGCATACAGTATAAAAAACATTTGCCAATGATGGTCAAAGGCATCTTTTAGACTTGCTTCTCATATTTTATTGGAATTGAAATCAAAATTTGAAAATTTCTGTTCATGTGTATATGTATTTGAAACTGAGGAATTTAACATTGTAGAAGACGGGCCTATCTCTCTCTGCAAATATATTTGTGGCTGAACGTATACAAGATTTATATTCTTGTTTCATACTTTCAATGTGTACATGAATCCATCTTAATCTCATTCCTCATCTTTATTTATTTATTTATTTTTATTGGATGATGATTTCTGGATTCGTTTCTTTCTGTGCATTTGTTTTTAGTCTGAACCTTTTGATGAATTAATGTCCTTAAACCTTGGATTGTGAGGAAATTAAAATTATCAACCATCAAGAAATAAAGTATATTAGTATTATCTTTGAATTGAGAACTTTTTCTTTTTGGTCCCTTTTTTAATTGTACTTTGCTAGCATATTGAAGATATAGCCTTGACATAATACACTTGGAAAAGATGTCCGCAAGAGGAGAACATCTGGACAAGGAACAAGTCTGAAGTTTGATGTTGTGATACTATAAACAAAACTCCTTACTTTTCTGCAATCATTCAGAGCACTGGATCATGTGTATCCTTCTTACCCTTATTGCATAGCAGCACCTTTGACTAATAAAAGTCATGATTTTGCTTGAGCATGGATTTGTTTTCAATGGATTGTAGGGACATTATATCTGTACAGATCGGTTGTTTTGAAGCTTCACCTGTTTCTTATTTTTGCACAACTTTTAGCTTTTAGCATTTTCACTCTCCTCTGAGGCTCTGAATATCATTTCTCTTGGAGTGATACATTCCTGATGATTGAATGTATGGTTGTTTTTCTGCAGGAAGATGTGAGGGATTGGACATTGGATGTGTTCACAGATGCGTTCACACGAGCTGAGGAAACTGCCAAACGTAGACTCAATTAGATAGAATGTAAATCTATTCTTTATAACATCTAGTCAGTTCAATCCATACGGTATTTCTGTTGTTAGCCAGGTGCAGCCTGCTCCATGAATAGCCAATAAGGTATTGATGCTTGCACACTTCAATTAGAAGATGGATCTTGTGTATTGACATTTACAAGTTTGTTTGTATTTGATCAATTGTCAGATTACGAGTAAAACCCCTAAAAAATGCTGAATTTGAATTGGGACACATTGACATTGTGGATTACATTGTTTCGAGACACAGAAAAAAAATTTCATTTTCATATTCATGGGTACAGGCAGGGCTGGATCATGTACTTGTTTAGAGCATAGTTGTAATTTCTTTCTGAATATACTAATATAGTTCTGCAATATTTATCTTCAAAAGTTGGCATAACAAATTACTTGTAAGGAAAATACTCATGATATGTTTATGAACTCTTGCTGCTGTCCTGAGTGATAGAAATGCTCAAATCATTGTTGATTTTATCTGATAACATGAAATGCAATGATCAAAATTTCATTTGGTTTCCATGAATTTGGTGAACTTGTGAAATTTACTCTTTGAAGAAATTATGTGGTTAATGATCAAAGTTGAGTGCATAACCGTGTTTGTTTGATGTTAGCTGATGCAGTTTGGAAAGTTGTCAGCTCTATGTAGAATTACTGAATGCTTAAAGCATATGTTTATCGAGCATGTGCTGAAGAACATTGAGAAGGGGAAATAAGGGCCTCAGTTGCTTTGCAGGCTTGAGTACTATGATTTGTCACACACTTTCGATTCCAATTGCTTTGCCATGAATATAGTTGGCTCTTTGACAGCTGGTATTGCCATATTTAGTTCTCTTTGGAAGATGCATACTCTTTCTCCTACACAATTTGGCCATATCATCATATAAAGTGGAGCAGGTAGACAACATTGTGTTAGATATGCTGTCAACAACCTTTATTACTTGCATAAAGCTTTTGAAGGCTTGCAAGAAAAGTGTTATGCACCATTGGATTTTGTCATGGCAGCTCGCCAGTCGCCACGAGCTACTAGACATATGACTGTCTCTGACTTATTTTGGTGTCAGTTTTCTATTTCAATTTATATTAATGATTAGTTGCAGGTGCTACTATTGACTATTATATCCGTGTTGACCATAACCGACACACACACACCAACAAATTGAGAAAGGGGTAATCGGGGAGTTAGGGAGATGCTTCAAAGCCTACAGAATGGCAATTGTTCCAGTGATAATACTTGACTGTGTTGGAAAGAAGGTCTAGGCGATGCATTTCTTTCATATACTTCTGACACTTAGAATATACTTTATTAACCAGTTATTCTTTCTACTATTTGATTATATCATACTGACAGTATTCGCAGCTGTATATTGTGAAGAAACTCTTCACCCATAGTGCCAACATCGTGGTGTTGATGGAAGCTGGTTTGAGGCGTGGCCTGTTGCCCGTGGTTCAAGTAATTGTGGTTGAAGAAACAATATGAGAAGTTGAGAACTATAGTTGTATTTGCTTAAATGCAGGTTAGGGGGTGTAAACACGACCCGGTTCGGGTTTGATGTCTTGTACGTACTTGAAATTGCACAAAATGGCAATTGATCCAGTGATGCTTGACAAAGGACTGTGTTTTCCAAGAATCTAGACTAGGGTGTGTATTTTGTACTCCTTTCCTTTTTTGGGCATTGGTATGTGGGTTATGAGATTCGTCTTACATCACGAATTAATGACTAGTGAAATTACCGATGTAGTTATCGAACCCAAATAGAAGGAATATACGACAGTACCCAGTCAGACTCTGGGCATTAACTTTTTTGACCGCCGCAATAAACCTTTCACTTTTATGCCCGAAAAGACCAAAACGACCCCGGGTCGACGATGGGGTCGACGTCGACCCCGAAGCAAGACGTCGAACCCGGGCTTAATTAATAATGTGGATTAGGGGGGCGGGGTCGTGTGTGGGGGTCGACCCCGGGTCGAACCCGGGTGTCCGAAGTCGAACCCGGTCCCCCTCCGCCCCCTGATTTTTACTTCATTTTTTGTTATTTATTATGAATTATTTTTATAAGTAAATTTGAATAATTATTATCAATAATAAATATTAATAAATAGTATTAAAAAATTATTATAATATTAAGAAATTATTTATTATTATTTATTATGAATTATTATTATAATTAAATTTGAACAAAATATTATCAATAATAAATATTAATAAATAGTATTAAAAAAATTATTAAAATATTAAGAAATATTATAGTATAAATAATTATTACAATAATATGAATATTTAATATTACTATTTGTATTTAAAGTATTGCTAATATAATTATTTTATAATTATAATATATATTAAGAATTTTTTGACCGTTTTTAAAAAAATGTATTAAACAATATTTATTATTATCAAAAGAGGAATTAGTATTTAGTGTAAAAACAAATATTAAAAATTCGATAAATTAATAATTTAATAATAGTAATAATTAATTTGTGGATATTTTTTACTTTCTCTTTTTTTAAAATAATAAATAGTGTTTATTAATAATATTCTCCAATAATATTGTAACAAAGATAAAATAATTATAATTATGAAAGAATTATATTATCATTAACTCAAATACTAATACTAATATGATTATTAATATTCTATAAATAATTATTATATACTACAAGTATTATTATGCTTGTAGTATATACTATTAATAAATTATTATTAACATACTATAACTTCTATATAATATTAAAATATTCAAGTGAGATCTTTTTAGATTCGTATAATCAACCGTTTTTACACACAGAGCAACTGCATGAAATCAACCCTCTTTACAGCTCCTTTTAAGGCTTGCTCGCTTTCGTTTGTGAGTAAATCGAACTGGGCTCTCTTACGAATCATCATCAGATGAACTATCACCATCACTATGACCACAACGTACTCGTGGTTGCTCGCTTTTCCAGACGATTTGCCCCTAGGTGGACCTTTATCAAGGTAAATACGACGATAAGTTGATATTGCGATCAATCCGCTGCTATCCTTTTCCTCTGGCATCTCGCATTGTCCACTGAAAGGCATCGTGTATGCCCAAATTTCAACTTGCCGCCACCCCATCCACCATCCCCTCCAGCTCTTTGAATCTACAAGGCCATACTGAATGTCCCGAGAGGAGTAATATGTGGAATATCACAATCATCACATTCTTCCTGATGCAGTTAATGTGCTTCCAATGAAGGTCGTTACCAATGCCGCCCATGCCAAATGTTGTATTTTCCAATACCTTCCATACCAATAGAAATTTTCACTGCCAACTTGGAACACTAATCTGCAGTTAAACATCCACAATATATAAGCCAACAGTCTGAATAATAATGATGATGATGATGATGATGATGATAATAATAATAATAATAATAATAATAATAATAATAATAATAATAATAATAATAATAATAATAATAATAATAATAATAATAATAATAATAATAATAATAATAATAATAATAATAATAATAATAATAGTATAGATTTGTTATGTGAAAAAGCTGTAAAATTACCTCTAGTGAATCATTGTTGGGAATTCATCCTAGTAGCTCAATTTAACTCTCTTCGTTGATTACTCTCTGCAGCCTTCTGCACCATATGCAGCCGAAATTAATGGTGCTATCTACGGTGCTGGTGGTTATGATGGGGACTGCAGAATTTTATCCTCTCGGAAAGCCGAATTCTCAAGCTCTGTGATGTAAGATATGAGCTTGATGCATGCCTAGTGTTTAACCTGTCGCAACACGACCGTTGTGGGACAGGCTATACTCATGCTACACGAAAGGAGTAATATTTAGAATGACACGATCACTACATTCATCCTGATGTAGTGATTGTGCTTCCAATTAGGGTCATTACCAATGCCGCCCATTCCAAATGCTTCCAAATGTTGTATCTCCAGCCACTGAAGTTGAACACCAAAACCCTGAATTGGTTAGAACTTCTCCCCAACTTCTCAGGTTGTGGAAGTTAAAGATACATTATAGTTGGATGAGTCTTCTCAAATTGAAAGAGATTTGGAATTACAGAGCAGATGCATGGACATAGGGTCTTTAAATAGAGTTGCCCAAGATTCAGGTGCCCATATGTCCTCCATCTCCCTATCCCCAACGGTTAAATTGAGGGGTAATACCACCCACCAAGGCTTGCCCCTCTGAATGTTGTACGGTCCTAGTGCACCCACTTCCATTTTGACCCTTATGAAATGGGAGGTGGTTCGAACCGTCGTCATTACCAATGCCGCCCCGGCCAATGTTATCGTTACAAACGTCGTACATGTCCAAATGTTGTATTTGGGCAATACCTACAACATTGGACATGTACGACGTTTGGAACCGCTGCTAGCCTTTTCCCATGGCATCTCGCATTGTCCACTGAACCGCTCAATTTCCTTTGGAACGTCGTGTATGCCCAATTTTCAACTTGCCGCCACCCCATCCACCATCTTCGGCAGCTCTTTGTATTCATAGGCCATTCTCAACGTTCCGAAAGGAGTAATATTCGGAATGTAACGACCGCAACATTCACCCTGCTGCGGCGCTTGTGATTCCGAATGTGACACTCTTACCTATACCTCCCATTCCCTTGAAGTGGAACTGTCAAATGTTGGTAACCCAAGTGGCAAAATTTCCCCAATCTCCGAGATGAATTTCCCGACTTTCAACAACGACCTACAGTTATCATAACAAACATTGTGCACAATATGATATTAGTAAGAGGCCAAATAATAATAATAATAATAATAATAATAACAGTTAAGAAGACGCGCGCTAATTTTCTGCATCCAAAGGACATACTTAATTTTAAATGGACACCACGCTAATGCTTGCCCCTCCGAGTGTGGTCATTCTGGACCTTCCACGGGGAAAATGCCGACTTTAATTTTTCCTTCATCTCACTCCGATTGTATTTTCCAATACCTCCCATACCAACTGAAATGGATCTACGAACTTGCAAAAGTAATCTGTAGTTGAACATACATAATATATAAGCCAATAGTCTTTGCCCTATCCTAGTAAAAACTGTGAACGAATATATAAGACAATAACGATAATAATAATAATAATAATTTACTATAAGAATAGTAATTACTGTTGTACCCATTGCATTTCTTCTCCCTATGTTCAACCTCTCTCAGCATCTATTTTTTACGGTTCAGACCTCCCACCAAGGCTTGTCCCTCTGAATGTTCTACGGTCCTGGTGCACCCGCTTCCATTTTGACCGTTGTGATAGGGGAGGTGGTTCGGACCGTCGTCATTACCAATGCCGCCCAGGCCAATGTTGTCGTTACGGACGTCGTCCATGTCCAAATGTTGTATTTGGGCAATACCTACAAGTAAACATTACAAATAATATTAATAACGGCGATCAATACATTTTTATAATATTAATGCTAATAATATGAATAGTAATAATGAAATTAATACGACTAATACCACCATCCTTCGGCAGCTCTTTGTATTCACAGGCCATTCTAAATGTTCCGAAAGGAGTAATATTTGAAATGTGACGACCGCAACATTGACGTTGATGTTGTGATCATGCTTACCGTTGACGCATGCCCAGTGTTCCACAACAGCGACATTCACCCTGCTGTGGCGCTTGTGATTCCGAATGAGGCACTCTTACCTATATCTCCCATTCCCCTAAAGTGGAAAAGCCAAATGTTGGTGTCCCAAGTGGCGAAATTTACCCAATCTCCGAAATGAATTTGCCGATTTTCAACGATGACCTACAGTTAAATAAGCAAACAATGTGCACAAGATGGATGTTTAACAAGCGGCCAAACAATAATAATAATATTAACAATTAACCCTTCATGTAATAGTTAAGAAGGCTCGCGCTAATTTTCTGTATCCAAAGGACATACTTAGTTTTAGATGGACACCACGCTAATGCTTGCCCCTCCGAGTGTGGTCATTTTGGAATGTCATAATCATCACATTCATCCTGATGTAGCGATTGTGCTTCCAAAGACGATCGTTACCAATGCCGCCAAGGCCAATGTTGTATTCCCCGCAAGGAAGTAGTTTGCACGATATCAGTATGGCCTGTAGTACCACAATGATAGGTTGTAAGGAAACAGTGTGTAGGCGATATGATGTTAATAATAAGACTCGAATACTGTTAATGAAAAATTACCTTACGCGCATGCCATACTACAGTGGCTGATGCTTCAAGTCTTGTGCTTGAAGCATTGTGCTTCATGCATGCCCAATGTTCCACCTCGAGAGGTTTGCAGATGATCTTTAAAAGGGAGGCTTTTTGCCCTATCCTGGTGCACCCGCTGCCATTTTGACCGTTGTGATAGGGGAGGTGGTTCGAACTGTCGTCGTTACCAATGCCGCCAAGGCCAATGTTGTCATTACGAATGTCGTCCATGTCCAAATGTTGAATTTGGGCAATACCTACAGGTAAACATTACAAAATAATATGAATAGTAATAATAAAATTAATACCAATAATAATAATAATAATAATAATAATAATAATAATAATAATAATAATAATAATAATAATAATAATAATAATAATAATAATAAAACCTACAGCGTCACATTCTTAACAATCTTTGTGAATTGGGCGATGCCAAATGCCGCTGAGATTGAAAACTTGGTGGTCGGTGTGGTGGAGCAGGTATATGATAATTGCCGAGTCCTCTCATTCCTCGCCAGTATAATTACTGTTGTAACCCTACAGGGGGGAAAATTAATTTTACAACACCATATTAGTAATTGCAGTTTTATTAAGTATATATTTATAATAATAAAAATATTGTCAATAGTAATAGTAAGTGTATTAATTACTGTTGTAAGCCTTGCGTTTCTTCTCCCCCAGTTTTATTAAGTATATATTTATTTTTTTCGTTCAATTCTTTGTTTACGTTTAGTATTTTAATATTACGACTCTGTGTTCCAGGAGTATAACTCCTCCATTTGAATCGTGTCCCTGTCTGCCCCCAGTTAGAAGTTGGAAACCTGGGCGGAGTTCTCCTTTGGCTGACAGTTCCATACTAATGAGGTTATGGAAGTAGAAATTATATTCCGATTTATCTGAAATCTTCTTCCCAAGTGAGAGGCGTGCTGGCTGGCGCTATAATTGCAGGCCGACAGTTTCATAAAACCTTTTAAGTAGGGTTCATGCTGATGCAATGGTTAAACGGGTTTACCCCGCGCCTGGGGTATGAGTAATAATGCAGAGGGCGGACCAAAAGGATTTAGGAACCAACATGGTGGACATTTCTACTACAACAGGGCGGGGCACTGGTGGGTTCCTAAATCCTTTTGGTCCGCCCTCTGCATTATTACTCATACCCCAGGCGCGGGGTAAACCCGTTTAACCATTGCATCAGCATGAACCCTACTTAAAAGGTATTATGAAACTGTCGGCCTGCAATTATAGCGCCAGCCAGCACGCCTCTCACTTGGGAAGAAGATTTCAGATAAATCGGAATATAATTTCTACTTCTATAACCTCATTAGTATAGAACTGTCAGCCAAGGAGAATGTATTTTTATTTCCAACTTCCATGTTTTGCCCCGTCCCAGCCATTTGCCAATCTTTGGTGGCTTCTACGGTGTATACATGTCAGGCACGCATATTGATCAGTATTCCGGGTGCTCTCGGCAGAATATTGTGGCCGGGCGTGTTTTAGTTTCTACATGTGCGCCCCTAATGCCTTTCCTGCGAACATGGCGAACATTTCTGAAGGAGGATGCCTTCACGCAAACCGCTAACAATCGGATACCGAGGAAGATGAGGATGCGGTGTGGGACGACGTCCTTCCGCGTTCCGACTAAGGGGCATGGAGAATCGGGACGTCCACTGATGTACAACTACTCCTCGACGATCCAAAATTTCTTCAGCATTTGTTATGTCGAAAATGCTCAAATCTGCCAACTTCAGGTATGCATGCGACCATGCTGTTCGGCGAGGTTATGAGTAACTGCTGCGCCTGCACGCTACTTGGTATGTTTTCTCGCGTCGACGTCCGTATGGAGGAATATTGCAGCCGGTCGTCCTTAGCCCAATTTTCCATTAATCTGCATGGCCCGGAAGTTCTAGATTACCTCATATGTTTTGATGAAATCTAGACAAACCAGCAACGTAGATAGCACCATTAAGTTCGGTTGCATATGGTGCAGTCGGCTAAGGGAGGTTGAACATAGGGAGAAAAAATACCAAGGGGTCGACATGATCTCAAGCATGGTGTCCAACTATGCAACGACTGCTACAAGCTTGAGAACATGTCGACACGCTGTATTTTTCTCCCTATGTTCGACCTCTCTCAGCCGACTTCACCATATGCAACCGAATTTAATGGTGCTATCTACGTTGCTGGCTTGTCTAGATTTCATCAAAACATATGGGGCAATCTAGAACTTCTGGGCCATGCAGATTATTGGAAAAGTGGGCTAAGGACGACCGGCTGCAATATTCCTCCATACGGACGTCGACGCGAGAAAACATACCAAGTAGCGTGCGGGCGCTGCAGTTACTCAAAACCTCGCCGAACAGCATGGTCGCATGCATACCTGAAGATGGGAAACAGTTTGAGCATTCGCGTCATAAGAATGCTGAAGATGTTTCGAACGGCCCAGGACTAATAGTCCATTAGTGGAGTACATCCTTATTCTTGTCCCATCGTCCGAACGCCAAAGCATTTCACCCCGCACCGCAACCTCATCTGACTCGCTGGCCGATCGTTGCAACGCACCAATGCGGTGGGCCTCAAATGACCGAAGATATTTCCGTACAGTTGGTCTCGTGCTCGCGGCAAGTGTTACCTTCTCGAACATGCCTGAGCGTGATGATGCATGCGGAGTTCTATGCCAAACCAATAAAACTTTCTAAAATGATGATGCATCTACTCAAAGCAGGAAGATTGCAGTTTTATTAAGTATATATTTATAATAATAGAAATATTTTTAATAGTAATAGTAAGTGTAGTAATTACTCTTTTAAGCCTTGCATTTCTTCTCCCTCTGTTCAACCTCTCTCAGCCTCTCTTTAGGAGTGGTAACATCTCCCGCCAATGATTGCCCCTCCGAGCTGATCGACTCCTTTTTTAGGGGTAATATTTCATAATATTCCCTCCTTCAGTACCTGAGTTGCCCGAATGTTCTCAGTCAGGCGGGCTATGTGATGAACCTGCCCGCTTGTTTACCCATCCTCTGCGATAATTTTCTGGACGGTCACTACCAATGCCGCCCAGACCAAGTGTTGCGCTCGTGGCTCGAAATGTGTTGATTACCAATGCCGCCCAGGCCAATATTGCATTCCCCCGCAATGAAGCAGTGTGCACTGTACAGTATAGCCTGTAGTATGACAATGACAATCAATAAGCAAACAGTGTGTAGTCTATATGATGTTAATATTACGACTGAATACCGCTAATGAAAAATTACCGACAGTGATGCTTCAAGCCCTGTGCTTGAAGCATTGTGCTTCATGCATGCCCAATGTTTCACATGTCCGCCTTCAGCCATTCTGGGACAGGCCACACTCATGCTTTCTGGCGCGGGAGATTGGTGGTATGCCCCCATCAAAGTATTCATCATGATGTAGTGAGGGTGCTTCCGAATGTTGTCATTACCAATGCCGCGCATGTCTAATTGTTGTATCTCGACAATACCTACAGGTAAACATTACAAAATAATATTAATAACGGCGATGACATAGAAAATTATTGCTAGAAATAATATTAACTCCACCATTATTAATAAATTATTATTATTACAATTATAGTAATATTATCAATAATTTTTTATGTTGCAAAACTCAAAAAAAATTACCCAACATTTTTAGAAATAGTAAAATTAATGCTAAAAATACGAATAGTAATAATAAAATTAACAACAACAACAATAATAATAATAATAATAATTAATAATTATTAACAAATAAATTTAGGGGATATTACCAAATTTTCAAATTTTAAATAATAATATTTTTTTATCTCATCTTAAAACATAGATATAGTTCTTTTTGTAAATAAGATACAAATATAATTAATTTAATGGTAAAAAGATAAAAAAATGAAACAATGTTAAATTTATATAAATATACTAAGAATAGATTTTTTTTACCTAATTGGTACTAAAAAGTACGATTTTTTAACTTAGTACTACTTAACAAACTAAAACCTTCAAATTAGTACCAATAAATAATTTGCCCATAAATTTATTCGACGTAATAATTATTAACACATAATTTATTAACAAATAAATTTAATACATTAATAATTATGAACAAATAAATTATGTACTAATAATTATTAACAAATAAATTTAATACATTAATAATTATGAACAAATAAATTATGTACTAATAATTATTAACAAATAAATTTTACTTATAAATTTAATTCATAGTTACTTACAAATAATTATATTAACAAAATTAACAAATTAACAAATTATATTAAGAAATTTAAATGAAATTTAAATAAAAAACAAAGGACGTGGGCGGGAACACTAGCGCAGAGTTCGAGGGCGGGATCGACGTCGCCCCCATGGGATCGTAGTCGATCCAGGGGTTCGAACTCGAACCGGGCGGATCGACGTCGATCCGCCTTATGGTGACCCAGGGATCGACTAGTTTATTTCGAATCCCTAGGTCGACCCCCCCGACTCACGCTTTCTCTCACTCTCTCCCACGATTCGAAGGGCGATTTTAACGGCGACTTGTGCGGCGGCAGCGGCGGGAACTGTGGAGGATGGACGGCGACATTCCGGCGAGTGATTTTACGCAGTGGTTTGCGGTGGTGGACGAGGGTGCTCCGGTGGATGCTGGCGGCGGCGAAGAAGGCAAAAGCGGCGTCAATGTCGACGCCGCCGGAGATATACCGGCCGCCGGTGATATACCGGCCGCCGGGCCGGAGGCACAGCAGCAACCGGCGGCGCCAGTGGGTCCGGACGGCCACGACCCCGTCAAGGTTAGGCTTTATTGTTTTCGGCTTTAATTGTTTTAGTCTCTAATTGTTGAATTTCAATATTTAATTGTTTAATTTTGAATCCTACGGTGTACACATTATTGTTGTTTGTTAAATATTGGTTGTTGAATTTTTAATTATTGTTTAAACTAGTAGATTCCTCTTAGTTTACTTGTTTATTTAAAATTGTAGATTAGTCTAATTGTTCAATCTCAATAGTTATAAGTTTAATTATGACCCGTACTGTGTATACGTTATTGTTTTTTGTTAAATATTGGTTGTTGAATTTTTAATGGTTGTTTAAACTAGTATATTATTCTTAGTTTACTCGTTCATTTAAAATCGTTGATTAGTCTTATTTGAAAAGTTGCTTGGGGATCTTGATCTGTTTGTTATGGATAGCTTTATAACCTTTAACCCTAACAACTTTAAACCCTAAACATTATAATATACTAGGTGATGTTAATTTGAGAACCCTAAACATTATAACAACTTTAAACCCTAAACAACTTTTAACCCTAACAACTTTAAACCTTAAATAATTATTATAATATTATTAATTATTTTATTACCAAATTTAAGGTTATTGTTAATTTGAGAATAATAAATATTATAATATAATATAATAGAAGATAATTAAATTTTTTAAACTTTGTAAATTTGAACACTAAACCCTTCAAACCCTAAACCCTAAAGCCTTCAAACCCTTTCATTCCCTAGACCCTTAATTTATAAATTTGAAAATAATAAACCTTATGCAATTCAGAAACGGCCACAATATTAAATTTTATAAAATTTATAAGTTTGAACCCCAAACCCTTCAAAACCCTTCATACCCTAAACCCTAAATAATTATTATAATATTATTAATTACTTACCAAATTTAAGGTTATTGTTAATTTGAGAATAATAAATATTATAATATAATATAATAGAAGATAATTAATTTTTTTAATACTTTGTAATTTTGAACACTAAACCCTTCAAACCCTTCAAACCCTTCAAACCCTTTCATTCCCTAGACCCTTAATTTATAAATTTGAAAATAATAAACCTTATGCAATTCAGAAATAGAAGAATATTAAATTTTATAAAATTTATAAGTTTGAACCCCAAACCCTTCAAAACCCTTCATACCCTAAACCCTAAATAATTATTATAATATTATTAATTATTTTATTACCAAATTTAAGGTTATTGTTAATTTGAGAATAATAAATATTATAATATAATATAATAGAAGATAATTAATTTTTTTAATACTTTTGTAATTTTGAACACTAAACCCTTCAAACCCTAAACCTTCAAACCCTTCAAACCCTTCAAACCCTTTCATTCCCTAGACCCTTAATTTATAAATTTGAAAATAATAAACCTTATGCAATTCAGAAATAGAAGAATATTAAATTTTATAAAATTTATAAGTTTGAACCCCAAACCCTTCAAAACCCTTCATACCCTAAACCCTAAATAATTATTACAATATTATTAATTATTTTATTACCAAATTTAAGGTTATTGTTAATTTGAGAATAATAAATATTATAATATAATATAATAGAAGATAATTAAATTTTTTAAACTTTGTAATTTTGAACACTAAACCCTTCAAACCCTAAACCTTCAAACCCTTCAAACCCTTTCATTCCCTAGACCCTTAATTTATAAATTTGAAAATAATAAACCTTATGCAATTCAGAAATAGAAGAATATTAAATTTTATAAAATTTATAAGTTTGAACCCCAAACCCTTCAAAACCCTTCATACCCTAAACCCTAAAAATAGAAGCTTACTAAATGAGGTTCTTAATCATTTTATAAATATTAGGAAGATTGGTGGTTCGTGAGACCCAAGTGCCAAAATTCGTCCCCGCATTTGTTGTTATACACACGGCAGGCGACTATCGTCCCCCGTACTTGGGGAGGCAGATCCCGAGGGTTTGGCGGAGCTGCGGTGGTCATGTTTCGGCCACTTTTTTCGTGCTGATTGGTGGCGTGGGTCTGTTTCTGGACTTGCGCTGAACGAGCTTTTGGCGCGTGAGGTTGTATTCCGTGAGCCGGTTGTGGGCGAGGAGTGGACCACTGGTAGTGACGATGTGATTTACTTTAGGGTGGGTGACACATTCATTGAGTATGGGCGACAGCAGTACGCCATGTATACGGGGCTCCGTTTTTTTCCGACTATGGATGTCGACATTTTGGGTCGGAGCCCGTTACCATCGGATAGCGTTCGGACGAGGTACCGCGAGCTATTTCGGTCGCCAATAGGGGTGTGGAGGAGACTGTTTCATAAGGAGCAGGCGTTCAGGTATACTTCCTCCGTTCCTAAATAAATGCAACATATCCACATTTCACGCAATCCAATGCACATTTTTAATCCGTAATAACTCAAATTCCATATAAGTAAAAGTTATGCAAATTTGATATTCTAAATGTATGCGATTAGACGAATCCGACAAGATCTCACTTGACTATATTTTATCTTATATAATTGTATTAAAAAGTCGAGTCAAAGCTACTCAATGAACAGTGACAAAAGTCAAAACGTGCAAATAAAAAAGAACGGAGGTAGTATATTCTAATCACAATTGAATATACTAGGTACAACTTTCCTACCATGTATATTAACTTGTCTTGTTTCATTTCAGCGATCGGCCGGGCGATGCTCTGAAGGTTGCTAGGGTGCTGACTGCGTTCCACATGGTGCTGGGGCATGACCCGCGAGCACGCCAGCCGGAGGACTGGTTATGGCGGTTGGTGGAGGACACAGAGGCATGGGAGCGGTTCCCGTGGGGACTATTGTCGTGGCAGGTCATGCGCGGGTATATCAGACAGTTCCCACGGCACAGGTACGCGCACCGTGAGTCAGTGCACCTATACGGGCCCAGTTACGCGATGTGGGTAAGTATGCCGACACAATCTACTGTAGGTATATATTAGGTTCGCCATGCACCTGCTAGTGAACCCTATGGTTGTTTAAATTTGTGTTTTGTCAGGTCTGGGCGATTGAGTCGATCCCACAGCTCCGTACTTGGGCGAGGGGCAAGTATTTTGAGGACCCCGCTCTACAGCGGCCGCGGATGACAAGATGGATGTTCGATTGCAATTGGTCGCAGTACACATGGGCACATGTGTACAATAGTCCGGTCAGTGAGATTACTTTTTGTTCACATTTATAAATCTTCATTATATACAACCATACTGTGTTAACCATTGATTACAGGACTTATTGTGCATGTTACGTGCAGGACCCTTATATTATTGAGGTTATGCTGCCGACCGAGCTTGAGCAGCGAGAGCCTTATATGGCTCACACGGACATCGTTGTCCCACGCAGCTTGGTATGGATTCCGTTTGTCCGGCGGAAGCGTGCGGCACCGTCAGGCGGCAAGGGAGGTAAGAAGAAGAAGTCCAAGAAGAATACAGGTCCGGACCGGGAGCCTTCTCCTCTGAGTGGGACGGACGATAGTCCGACCGGCAGCGATGCGCATGGACTCGCAGACACCGAGCCGCAGAGAGCATCTGAGCCCGTGGACCATATCCCGGAGCACGCCCCTGCTGGCCAGAGCGTTCCCCAGCCGTCACAGGACCAGGGCTATCAGTCATTGATCGAGGCGTTCATTGAGATCGTGACACATGCAGTGGCACAGTCCGAGCGACGCATTATCGATGATGCCGAGCGTCGGCAGGCCGCGGCTGCCAGGCGGACGGAGGAGCTCATAGATGCGGTGGTGGATAGGATGCGCGGAGAGGTTCAGCGTTCTGTTCATGCATTCATAGAGCGGTATGCTCGTCAGGGCCGGGCGCCCACCCCAGGCCAGCAGGGACAGGGAGCATCATCGGCACGCCAGGGGGTGCGAGGTGATCATGCGTGCGACGTCCCGCCGATGTCTCGGCCGGACGTCAGTGCGCGGGATCCTTTGGAGGAGGTACGGGCGGTCCCGCAGAGAGTGGCGCGTGTGTCATCAGAGTCGTTCGACGTGAGCGGCTCACCATCACAGCATCCGACAGATCCACACACGCCACAGACTGGCGCCGGCCCGGCCACCTCTGAGGGCACAGATCACACGGTGACACTGGACCCAGGTTTGAGTCCAAAACTATTCATTTTTTGACTTCACTAGTCTACTTACAAGATCCACACCTGATATATGTTTTCCACAATGTATAATAGCGCCGGCGCAGCACGTGACTGATCCATGCATGCCACAGACAGGCGCCGTCGATGCCGCAGCTGAGGGGCCAGTTCACACGCCGATGCCGGTCCCAGGTTCGCGTCCAAAACTAGTTCTTTTTTTTTTTCTCACTAGTCTACTTACAGTCTTTATACATGATATATGATTCCTATTTATTTTCTAGGCGAATCCCCACGACGAACGACCGAGGCACGCACGCCACAGACCGACGCCGGCCCCGCCACATCTGAGGGGGCGGTTCACACGCCGATGCCGAGTATGACGGATCCCGAGTGTTCCACAGGTATTACTATTTTGACCTCCCGGCATTAGATTGAATTGTTAGAGGTGTGGCTCCAAATAATGAACAGATAATCTTGTTTTGATTTTTAGTGACACCAGACACGCGGCTGCACCCACAGCACGATAGTATTGTCACCGTCCGGCCGCGTGGATCGGATCACACCTCGAGGTTCCGCGTGCGACGTCCCAACAAGTTGTCGCATCGTTTATTGAGCCCATTCATTCCACTGGTCCGCAGGCACCGCACGGCAAAGGATTCGGACTTTTATAACTATACACTTGGGGACGCGAAGGCTGAACCGTAAGTGCATCTAAACACTAAACCCTTTAATTTATAGTTTGCACATTCGTGTATTAACTGTTGGTTGGTGATAGGTTGAACGTGGGGGGATGGGTATATGTTGGGCCCGCTTTCTTCAAAACGTGGCTCGACATCAAACAGTTTCTCGAAGACAGGTATGTACAAGTATTCAAGTATTTTGTTAACGGGTTTGATTTTTATATATAATTAGGTTAACTGTAAAATAACATTTCATACGTATATGTTTCAGCACATAGATGCATATTTGGGGATTTTGCAGTACGATCCTGGCTGGCTCGGCGTCACCCCCCATAAGAATGTCAAGTACGCCATCATGCCCGTAGAGTTTCTGGTTGGTCTCCTTGCCTGTACCCACTTCACAGACTACTACGTATTCTTTCTTCTTTTTAAATAACGTAAGCGCTTCGATATTAAATGCAACAGGCCGGCCTGCTACGCGAGTGTTGGGACGCGCGCAGCCATCAAAGCTGTATGACGGAGTCCCAGGTCACTCACTTCAGGTTGTACGTCAGTGGGTGTAAGCCATCTTGGGGGTCCACGGCACACTGGACCGAGTTGGACGAGGTATGTGGAATACCTGCTTGTTGATCCCTTTCGTTAGTGATGAAACAACTTACAAATACATTGAACCCTGGCTTCTTATTGCCCGTACAGGTTATCTGCCCGTACAACCCAGGGGGTCACTGGGCCATTGTACGACTCCTCTTAAGGGAGAGGGTCGTCAAATTGCACGACAATCTCGTCGCGATCCCGGGTGAACACCCCGAGCAAGCTAATGACCGTGTTCAGAAGCTGTGGCCACTGCAGAAGCTCATGCCGGAGCTGTTAGGCCGTACAGGTTTCTATGGCCAGACTTTCGCTTATACCAGGGCCCTTCATTGCGAGTTCCAGTTCGCGGAAGAGAAAGAAGTGATCAGGCAGAACGACGGCGCCAACTGCGGGCCCCTAGCATTGTTCACAGCCGCAGCTATTGTACGTGGCGGCTTCCCTCGACCTCCATATCCAGATGCGGGCACGATGCGATTGGCACAGGCCTTCGACGTGTGGCGCTTTGCTGCTGACCGGGATCAGGGCCCTCTCCGTGCCCCAGATGCTCCGCCGCCCGTCCACTTTGACTTTGTTAGGGACACAGAGCCTTGAGTTTTATGTTTCTTTGGCGTGGTCACCTTTTGTATACCGAATATTCCTCCCTCATGCACATTTCGCTCCGTACTTATCACATTCAGTTTTTATTAATCTTATCATGCCATTGGATTATAATAACAATAATAACACGGACGACACAATAACAATAATAACAGTTACATACACCCTAATAATAATAAGGAGCAGGCCCGTTTAGGTCAAAACTGGTGTTGAAATTGCAGCAGTTCTGCGCATCATGCCCCTCGCCGCCACATGATGCACATATCTGGGGTGTGGACGGTCGATACACAGATGGTCCGGCGCCATCGCCATTGGGGCCCGGACACCTCTTCCAATTATGGCCCACTACGCCGCACGCACTGCACCTCTGTCTCATTCTCGACCTGCGCACTCCTTCCGGACCAGATGGAATTCGACTTTGTTTTGGTCGACCGGCCTGCCTCGGGCAATCTGGCGGCAAGCACGTCGCTCCAGAAATCCGGGTCGGTACTATCCAGTCGTTCGGGTGCGGCATAGGAAACACTCTTGGTGTCCATACGCGAACCAGCACCGAACGCTTGTAGTGGGGGGACGCATATGCAGTCTGCTCTTGATTCACGGATCTGCAATTATATGCAACCAGCGTCAGACAGACAATGCCTGAGATTGCTCCCAACCATTAAAAAAATTAATCTATCGCCTACGCTCGGCGCATACCTGATCGCTGCAGCTGCGTGCTGGCAGGGTATGAGATGCTATTGGAACCTTTGGCACGTGCATGTCTTCGTGGCCAGGTCTACTATGTATGCCTTGCCTGCTTGATCCACGATGTACTCATTGTGCTTCCTTGTGTCCTTCACTCTCAGTGTCTGTCCCTCACGTATCGACTTCATCAGCTCCTCATGCGCCCAATCACTCAAGACGTTAGTGCTGCTGACCGCGTCATTGTGCCTCTCCGAAAACCAGTCGGCTATGGTAGCACGAATTACGTCGAGCATTGAGGACACAGGTAACCTTCGTGCCCACCTCAAGCGCCTGTTCATACTCTCTACGGGATTCGTCGTCATCATGTCATAACGACGGACCGGACACTTAACGCATGCAAACCGTTCTTCCCCGACTTTCTCTATGAGATGCTTGTATGCACGGGGAAACTGCTGCTTCAGGGTATCCATGTGTCGATTGTAGTCGGCATTCTTGTATGCATAAGCGGCCAAAGTGAACAAGTCGGTCGCTCTCGTGCCATACTGAGATAGATTTGACTTGATGTGCACGCAACATAGCACGTGGTGGGCTTCCGGTAACACTTGCCGAATCGCAGCTCTAATGGACTTATGACCGTCCGACACAATCAAAACCTCTTTTGCAGGTTTAGTGCCCGGTCTAACTGCAATAGAAACCACCGCCACGTTTCATTCGACTCCGTTGGCCCCACACCAAATGCGAGCGGGAACAACTGGTTGTTGCCGTCTTTCGTCACAGCCACGAACAGGACACCCCTGTACTTTCCCTTTAAATGTGTCCCATCAATTGCTATGAAAGGCCTCATCAGTGGCCAACCTGCAATAGAGGCACCGAGTGCGAAGAAGGCCATCCCGAATTTCCCATCCATATCCAATGCGTAATCCGTGATGGTTTTCTCATTCGTCTCCTCTAACATGTGTAAGTACGACGGAATCATCTTAAATGAATCATCGTGATCGCCAAAAATTGAGCAGATTGCGTGGTTTCTTATCTTCCGGGCCATTTCGATCGAGACATTAACACCTGCACGCCGCAGCTTATCCTGTATCATCACAGGCTCCAGCGTCTTCTCCTCGACAACTATATCCTTTGCATAATAGCTGCCCAAATGTCTCGAGGGGAGTGTCGTCGGTTGTGGCCTGTCTGGGTTTGCACTGCAAGAATGCTCCACCAACCTGTACACCTTCCATAGCGATGCTGTTCCACTTGCTCGCATCTCAAATGCGCAATCTTCAACATTACACCTCACCCACAACCTCTCCTTATCCGACTTCCACGTGCGTAGACCACACCTGGCAGCCACAAGATATTCTGTCAGCTTCGCCTGCAACTTCGCCTTCGTTGCGAACATTGAGCCAACTGCAAATGATGATTCCACAGTATCGTCCACGTGCTCATCGACCAGGCGTTCGGGTAAGTCAAAGTGTGGCCGAGGGAGGTTCCACATCCCATGACTCACCTCCGGGACAGTGTATACTTCTTCTGTCCTCGCCCAACGCGGATTATGACCAGCTTGCAGCCCTGGACGCCCTTCCCTCTCAATCCGTTCTTGATTCCGCTCGCGGGCTCTCACAAGACTGTAATAGTGCTGAAAATCTCCATAAGTCATGGGCTCTTCCTCATTCTCCGATTCCGAGCTACTTTCTTCATCACGTGCTGCATGACCCTCGACCTCCAACTGCTCGGTCTCTACTGCATCTCCGCATACATTCTCCACGGGCTCCGGCACCTCTTCGATCCGCAACTGCCTTCCTCCTCCATATGCTACACTGCTCCCATATCCTGCAAAATTACCCATACCGCTACTTCCGTCCACACTTCCGCGTACCACTCCGTACCCATGGCTGCTCCCAGCTACATTTTCATTCCCGTATATATTTATTGTCGGTGTCGGGCCAAATATGCTCTCCATCACGCCTCCAGAACGTAAAGGAATGTACGGCAAGTTTCTTTGCGTGTCGTAGTTAGTTGAGTTCTGTGTCTCTTGTATCCCTTCAATTCCCAATAATATCTCAAACTTATACAAAATACTGAAAGTTACTATGGATATCAAGTAATCTCATGTAATGCAGCTTAACATTTCTAAATTATTTATATACACATGGATTTAAGAAGCATTGCAAAATAAAACTTACGGTTTCGGCCTTGCTCTTCCTCGTCGTGTGCATGCCACTCGCCTTGGTACCATGTGCTACCGGTCAGTGACTCCCAGAAAGACATTGCTCCGTTTAGTCAATCACCCACACCTAAGAACACATAAGTGAAGCCCACATGAACTTTATTTTTAATAATCTGTATAATAATGCTACCACTTATTATATTTCTTAGTAATAGTAGTACTAATAATAAATAATATTATTGCTAATAATACTAATAATAGTAATATAATTAGTTATTATTATAATAATAATAATTAATAATAATAATAATAATAATAATAATAATTAATAATATTAGTAATAATAATAATAATAATAATAATAAATAATAATAGTAATAAATAATAATTATAATAGTAATAATAAAAAAAGTAATAAAAATAATAATACTTATTAGTAGTAACAATAATAAGTAATAAATAATAATAATTATAATAATAATAAAAACAGTAATAAAAATAATAATACTTATTAGTAGTAACAATAATAATAATAGTAACAAATAATAATAATAGTAATAAAATGATACTAATTTAATAATAATAATAGTAATAATATTATAATAATAATAGTAATAATAATAATAATAAATAATAATAGTAATAACTAATAAGAACAATACTAATAAAAACAGTACTAAAAATAATAATACTTATTAATAAATAATAAATATTAATTATTAATAATAATAAATAATACTAATTATAATAATAATAAAAATAGTAATAAAAATAATAATACTTATTAATAATAATAATAATAATAATAATAAATAACAATAGTAATAAAATCATACTAAATTAATAATAATAATATTAATAATATTATAATAATAATAATAATATATACTAATAGTAATAAATAATAATAACAATAATAATAAAAACCGTCATAAAAATAATACTACTTATTAATAAATAATAAATAATACTTATTAATAATAATAAATAATAATAGTAATAAATAATAATAATTATAATAATAATAAAAACAGTAATAAAAATAATAATACTTATTAGTAGTAATAATAATAATAAATAATAATAGTAATAAAATCATATTAAATTAATAATAATAATAGAAATAATATAATAATAATAATAATAATAATAATAATAATAAATAATAGTAATAAATAATAATAACAATAATAATAAAAACAGTAATTAAAATAATACTACTTATTAATAGTAATAATAATAGTAATTAATAATAATAATAGTAGTAAAATCATAATAAATTAATAATAATAATAATAATAGTAATAATAATAATAAATAAATAATATTAATAGTAATAACAGTAATACTAGTAATAAATAATAATAATAATAATAATAATAATAATAATAATAATAATAATAATAATACCCACGAAAACAATAAAACAAAAAAAATTAAACATTAATAGTCCTACGGTAATGATAATTAACAACATAAAACAAAGCTAAATAAATTAATATTTAACTAATTCATACAAATTAAGACTATTTACCCAACTAACAATTACACATCTATATTTTGTATTAACAAAAACACATATCTAAAATTTAGGCAAAACATAACAAACAACACGCACTGCACCAAACAAACCTACATTATTTCTAATTTAAACTAACATGTACAACATATTTAACTACTCATTACATGTAATTAATAACTAACTTATCGGACTTACTAAACAAAGTATACTAAAAATGGAAGCTGTAATGACCCGAATTATTTAAATTGGACTGTTTAAATTATTTAGTGTTGGGTTATTGCACTCAAGTCCGGATAGGGTCCCTTTTGTATCAATTGAGAGTCATCGGGGTCATTTTGTAATTATTTATCTATTGGGGAGTTAAATGGGGTCTCTTTTTGTATTTTGGAAAAAAAAGAGAAGAAACGGGAGAAATATGCAGGGAGGAGGCCGACGAGTGGAGGGTTTAGGGGTGATCTTTGACTCACTCAAACTATGGCATTTCTTGGCCGATTGATTAATCGGTTGTTAGTAAGTGTTTCTACTCGTCGTCTTCTTCGTATTGATTTTTATTTCGTTAGTTTTGGCGGTGATTTGGAGATGTTTTGAAATGGTAGGATTGGGAATTTTTGGTTTGATCGATCGAGTTCGTGCCGGACATCCCGGAGGCATTATTGATCGCTCCTAACACCGAGGCAAGGGATTTGTGTGCTTAAATTACGTGTTTGGGGGGTATTGGGGTGACTTCCGGCAATATCTTGTATCGTATATGGTTTTCTCTTCTCCTCCCTTTCTCTGCGTATGAAGTTGAATTCGTTTGGTTGGATGGGCATTGCATTTGGGAATCTGGTGTTATGGAAAAATGTGTATTCTCATACTCTAAGGATTAATGCAGTTAATTGAGCATGAAGTGAGATGATGCCCCTCTGTTTTAAAAAAGATAAAATACAACTGTGTGTGCGTCTGTATATGTCATCATATGAAATGCCTCTGTAATCTCTGGTGCTAATCAGCTAAGAATTTAGAATGAAAGTGTGCAAGTGTGCGTGTGTAGGAAGGCATGATTATATATGATTGTTTTAAGTAATATTACGTGTTAAAATAATTGTATTATTATATAGATAAGCTTATGTGTGTAGTTTTAAGTGTAGCTAGCAAGATCAGTGTATAGCACAGGTTTGGTTTTTGTTTTTTTCACTACTAGATGAGAAGTGAAATTGTATTATCGGTATTTGATGTCCAGTACCCTATTCCCCAATTTCAGGCATGTGTCTCGGGATAGATATATGTGTATTATGTGGATTTGAGGAAGAAATGCTATTTTGACAAATTTAATTTTGTGCCAGCAGATAAGAGAAGTTGGAATATGACTTTGCTTAAATTAATTAATCATTTCGTTATAATTTACATTATTGTTCATTTTCCTTGTTCTTACTGGACTAGTGTTGCTTTGCTTGGAATATGGCTTGACTATATTATGATGAACTAGACGCGATTTTCGTAATATTGGTTATTTTAAGCCGGGAAGACTTCACTTGTGTTATTGATTCATGTGGTCCGGTAGGGGAGGATATTATGATTGATCGGGCAGCCTTTATGGGTGTTGTTGAGTCCCGATGGCCCTTCGGGGTGTATGATTTGGGCTGTGATGCCTGTGGTCCCTGCGGGGATGGTGCATGATTTGGGCTGTGATGCCTGTGGTCCCTGCGGGGATGGTGTATGTTACCCTGTAACGGGTTGGAGTTGATGTTATCCTCACCCGTGGGTTCATACCGCCCGGGTTTTTAGGTGCCGGCTAGGCATATTCATTTGCATTTGCATATAGGATAGATAAGTGTATGTTAGGCCATGCATCACGTGCATAAATTGTATGATTGTGGTTGAAGCACCGGTATGGGACGGTGTGATGTTTATTCGCTTTTATTTTTACTCTGCTCTGTTATTCATGCTTTTATTATTATTATTATTATTATTATTATTATTATTATTATTATTATTATTATTATTATTATTATTATTATTGTTATTATTATTATTATTATTATTATTATTATTATTATTGTTATTATTGTTATCTTTATTTTTTTGTGTCGCTCTATTATCCCTTACTCCCCAACACGTAGCCTTGCTCAGTACGTTGTACTGACTCCTTTTGCTTTTTGTCTGTTTTATAGATCCTGCTGGAGGCGCCGGAGCATGATTTGGGTTTGGGGCATGAGAGATCACATAGATAGGATATTACATGTTCATCTTATCATGTTTATTTATGTGGTACTCTGTGGATTGTTATTATTTGATATTTACTTGACTAGTTGAGGCCTGCGAGCCTAGGATTTACATTATGTCGGCCTGTGGCCTTGTGTGCTTTACTGTTTTGGGCTGGTAGCCCTGTTTCTGATATATTGGAAGGATGCCAAATTATGTGAGAGGCTTGTAGCCTGATACTCTGACAGGAATGGTGTTATTTAGTTGTTATGATGGATTATCTTCGTGCCTATGTGTTTTATTCTATTTTAGATTCCGCATGTAAATGGATTAATCAGATGATCACTTTAGGTTGCTCAGCCTTGTACTAGCTGTTTTAAATTAGCTGGCCACTAGTTTAGGATAGTTAGTACGGCGGTAATGCTTGCGAAAATCAAGTTTGAATTTTCGGGGCGTTACAGAGTGGTATCAGAGCCTGTGTGCTCTTTTATTGCATTAAAATTTGTGTATACATAGGCGGTGAGATGTGTGTGGGATACATATAGTGTAGATTTGCATTCCTATTCTTATTTTTGTTGAGTTTTGCGCATACCAGGTCGAGCCACAGTTGGGGAACTGTGGAAGAATAATGGTACTCCAGTCAGGATCCTTGTGATTTCATAGTCATTGAGGACTGTGAACACGTTTATTTATTTAATTTATTATATTCATTATTCTGCTCTCCATTATTCATGATATTCTGCATGTTGGTGATTTCTGCTAACATTGTTTGCTGATGTTGCAATCTAAGTTGGCTGGATAGTTTGGTAAGGCCTCATGGAAGCTTGGGCTATTCGAATGTCGATCCCAGCGAGATCAATGTGTTGAATGGTGTTCAGATGGGTTCAGATAGGGTACTGAGAAAGTCTCCCTAGTGCGATAACCAACTGGGGTGTCACGAACATTGCAGTCCGTTTGCAGGCGAACGATGGTGGAAACCAATTTCTAGGCTATGCCAGTGATGGTATGGTTGGGCTAGAGAGAATAACGATGTAGTGGTGCATATAATTGACAGAGGATCAGTCGGAAGGACATGAGATCCGTTCATCGAAGCGTTAGATGCCTGTCGCGTGAGTCGAGTCGAGGCAAGGCGACTGTCCTGCAGGTCGAGATCGGTGACGTGAGGGAACCGACTTCGCTTGGGATAAGCGGCCGACTCAGGGAGGCTTGTCAAGCGTGTTGTCTTTATGTCTTGGAAACGTTATGTCGATGGATAACATTTTGTCGTGCTTGTAATTCTGGTATCGTGGGCGTGTTAACTCTCTGGGTTGAGAGACAAACTCGTTTTTCCCATTATGGGAATTATCCGTGTCGTATTTTGTGTTGCGATTATTGTGTTTGACTCTGGAGTCTCATGTTCATTAGGGACTCTGAATTTCATTCGTAAGCATGGAGTAGGTGCTACTACTTTTGCGAATTCTTCTTCCTTAGTACTGTACGATTCGAAAGCCTCATGTTCTTTAGTGATTTTGCGATTTGTGCGAGAGCACGGAGTAGGACCGTTGGTGCCCTACCAGATGCTAGTTTCTTTACCTTCGAGTGATAATATTCGAAGTGATCATTTCATGCAAGATGCTGTGTTGAGCATCGAGAGTCGTGAATTCAGGGCTGACCTGGTGGTCTTTAGCTTGGCTGATTTTGACGTACTATGGGCATGGATTGGCTGTTTTGCCATCGTGCTGCGATTGATTGTGGTGTTCCACGAATATACTTTCAGGATTCGGTGGGTAAGTGTGTTTCTTACCGGCCTTCTTTGATTCCACCTGCTATTGGTGTGGTTTCTGTTGCTGTGTTGTGTGATTTGATGCGCAGGGGTCGTTCTCTTTCCCTGTGGCTAATTCGGGATCTTTGAGCAAAGATTCCTGATGCTTCGAGTGTTCCTGTTGTATATGAGTTCGGGGATGTATTTCCCGACGGAATTTCTGGTCTCCCACCTGCTCGGGAGATTGATTTTACTATCGAGTTGATGCCTGATGCAGCTCCTATTTCTAAGGCTCCTTACCGTATGGCTCCTGCTGAACTGAATGAGTTGAAGGATCGGTTTGAATGAGCTTACTAGTAAGGGGTATATCCAACCAAGTAACTCGCCTTGGGGAGCTCCTGTTTGGTTTGTTAAGAAGAAGGATGGGTCGATGAGGATGTGCATCGACTACAGGGGTTTGAACCAAATCACAGTGAAGAATAAGTATCCTCTACCTCGGATTGAGGAACTGTTTGATCAGTTGAGAGGGGCCAGTGTATGCAGTAAGATTGATTTGAAATCGGGCTACCATCAGATAAGGGTGGCAGAGGCTGATAGGCCTGAGACAACATTCAGAACTCGTTATGGACACTTTGAATTCACGGTCATGCCTTTTGGTTTGACTAACGCACCAGCAATTTTCATGGATCTTATGCATAGGGTATTCCGTCCCTTGCTGGATGTGTGCATGATTGTGTTTATAGACGATATTCTGGTCTATTCGCCGACTCGTGAGGCACATGCTGGTCATCTGAGGACAGTGTTGAACACATTGTGAGAGCATAAGCTATATGCTAAACTCTCTAAATGTGAGTTTTGGTTAGAGAATGTGTCTTTTCTGGGACACATTGTTTCAGGTGAGGGTATTGCAGTTGACCCTGCTAAGGTAGAAGCGGTACTGAAGTGGCAAGCCCCAAAGAATGTGGGAGAGATCCAAAGTTTCTTGGGTCTTGTTGGCTACTACCGCAGATTCATTGAGGGGTTCTCTAGTATTGCTAGACCTCTTACAAGATTGATGAGGAAAGATGTCCGATTCAGATGGGACGACGCTTGTGAGCAAGCATTCGAACTGTTGAAGAAGAAAGTGACAGAGGCACCTGTTTTGGTACTACCTGATGATTCAGGTAAGTATGAAGTTTACACGGATGCGTCACTTAAGGGTTTAGGTTGTGTGTTGATGCAAAATGGGAAGGTGATTGCTTATGCATCTCGACAACTTAAGCCACATGAGCAAAACTACCCGACTCATGATTTGGAGATGGCAGCGGTAGTGCATGTTCTGTAAATCTGAGACACTATCTATATGGGGCGAAATGTAGAATTTATTCAGATCATAAGAATCTGAAGTGTCTGTACACCTCAGACCACATGAGTGATAGACAGAGGAGATGGATGGAGTTATTGCAGGACTATGACACGGATATTCAGCATATTGAGGGAAAGGCGAACCGGGTGGCGGATGCTTTGAGCAGGAAGGAGCATCATTCAGTGGCATGCTTGGGAGTGATGCCTGAGTGGCGTGGAGAGCTACTCAGACTTGAGGTTCAGGTAGTTCCTGTTGGCTCTGTTCAGCACACTTTAAACATGCTAGTTACTACATCATCTTTTATTGATGAGATATTTGCTAGCCAGCATGCTAGCGGGGAGATGGCAGTATTGAGACAGAAGATTCAGGATGGTAAGGCTCCGGGTTTCAGAATTGATGATAGGGGCATGGTGAGTTATGGTGATAGATGGTGCATTACGGAGTGTTGTGATGACCTGAAGAGAAAGGTCATGGATGAGGCTCACACTTATCCTTATTCTGTTCACCCAGGAATCACAAAGATGTATAAAGACATCCAACAGACTTATTGGTGGAACAACATGAAGAGGGAGATAGTTCAATATATGGCTAAGTGTGCCACGTGTCAGCGAGTCAAGGTTGAGCACATGAGGCCGATGGGTTTACTACAGCCTTTAGCATTACCTGAATGGAAGTGGGAATCCATTTCCATGGATTTTGTGACAGGACTGCCACAGACAATGAGGAAGAGGGACACTATTTGGGTAGTGGTGGATCGATTGACAAAGAGTGCAGTGTTCATACCTATGAGACTGACATGTAATATGAGCCAGCTTACCCAGGCTTATATTCAGCATGTTGTTAAAAGGTTTGGGATTCCCAAGGAGATTGTGTCTGACTGGGATTCCAGATTTCTGTCCAAATTTTGGAAGGATGTGCAAGCAGCGTTTGGCACGCAAATTAGCATGAGTACATCATGGCATCCTCAGTCAGATGGTCAGACAGAGAGGACCATTATGACATTAGAGGATATGCTACGAGCTTGTGCACTGGACTTTCAGGGTAGTTGGGAGAATCACCTCAGTTTGGTGGAGTTTAGTTACAATAACAATTATCATGCGAGTATTGGTATGGCTCCCTTCGAGGCATTGTATGGGAGGAAGTGTAGGAGTCCTTTACGCTGGAATGATCCAACAGATAAGGTGAATGTGGGTCCTGAAATGATTGAGCAGACTGTAGAGTTGGTGAGGATTATTAGGGATCGTATGAAAGAAGTTCAGGACAGACAGAAGAGCTATGCTGATTTAGCTCGTCGAGATGTGGAGTTTGAGGTAGGCAACAGGGTGTTATTGCGGGTATCGCCTATGAAAGGGGTACGCCGGTTTGGCAAGAAGGGCAAGTTGAGTCCGAGATACATTGGACCCTATGAGATTGTGGAGAGGATTGGTAAAGTGGCTTATAGGTTGGCTTTACCAGCTGAAGTGAGTCGAGCTCATGATGTTTTTCATGTTTCTCAACTCCGGAAGTTTGTTTCTGACCCATCTAAGATTATCCAGCCTGATGAGATTGAGTTGGATGCAAGTCTTGAACATGAGGAGTATCCAGTTCGGGTGATTGATGCAAAGGAAAGGGCCTTGAGGCACAAAACCATCCCGATGGTTAAAGTGATGTGGTCTAGACATGGGGCTGAAGATGCTACTCGGGAAACCGAGGAGCATATGAAGCTGGAGTATCCAGACTTGGACTTGACTCTGTTGCTTTGAGGTAATTTTGTTCCCTTACTTTTGATTTTGATCATGTCCTTGAATGTGCATTTCGGGGACGAAATGATCGTAAGGGGGGAGGAATGTAATGACCCGAATTATTTAAATTGGACTATTTAAATTATTTAGTGTTGGGTTATTGCACTCAAGTCCGGATAGGGTCCCTTTTGTATCAATTGAGAGTCATCGGGGTCATTTTGTAATTATTTATCTATTGGGGAGTTAAATGGGGTCTCTTTTTGTATTTTGGAAAAAAAAGAGAAGAAACGGGAGAAATATGCAGGGAGGAGGCCGACGAGTGGAGGGTTTAGGGGTGATCTTTGACTCACTCAAACTATGGCATTTCTTGGCCGATTGATTAATCGGTTGTTAGTAAGTGTTTCTACTCGTCGTCTTCTTCGTATTGATTTTTATTTCGTTAGTTTTGGCGGTGATTTGGAGATGTTTTGAAATGGTAGGATTGGGAATTTTTGGTTTGATCGATCGAGTTCGTGCCGGACATCCCGGAGGCATTATTGATCGCTCCTAACACCGAGGCAAGGGATTTGTGTGCTTAAATTACGTGTTTGGGGGGTATTGGGGTGACTTCCGGCAATATCTTGTATCGTATATGGTTTTCTCTTCTCCTCCCTTTCTCTGCGTATGAAGTTGAATTCGTTTGGTTGGATGGGCATTGCATTTGGGAATCTGGTGTTATGGAAAAATGTGTATTCTCATACTCTAAGGATTAATGCAGTTAATTGAGCATGAAGTGAGATGATGCCCCTCTGTTTTAAAAAAGATAAAATACAACTGTGTGTGCGTCTGTATATGTCATCATATGAAATGCCTCTGTAATCTCTGGTGCTAATCAGCTAAGAATTTAGAATGAAAGTGTGCAAGTGTGCGTGTGTAGGAAGGCATGATTATATATGATTGTTTTAAGTAATATTACGTGTTAAAATAATTGTATTATTATATAGATAAGCTTATGTGTGTAGTTTTAAGTGTAGCTAGCAAGATCAGTGTATAGCACAGGTTTGGTTTTTGTTTTTTTTCACTACTAGATGAGAAGTGAAATTGTATTATCGGTATTTGATGTCCAGTACCCTATTCCCCAATTTCAGGCATGTGTCTCGGGATAGATATATGTGTATTATGTGGATTTGAGGAAGAAATGCTATTTTGACAAATTTAATTTTGTGCCAGCAGATAAGAGAAGTTGGAATATGACTTTGCTTAAATTAATTAATCATTTCGTTATAATTTACATTATTGTTCATTTTCCTTGTTCTTACTGGACTAGTGTTGCTTTGCTTGGAATATGGCTTGACTATATTATGATGAACTAGACGCGATTTTCGTAATATTGGTTATTTTAAGCCGGGAAGACTTCACTTGTGTTATTGATTCATGTGGTCCGGTAGGGGAGGATATTATGATTGATCGGGCAGCCTTTATGGGTGTTGTTGAGTCCCGATGGCCCTTCGGGGTGTATGATTTGGGCTGTGATGCCTGTGGTCCCTGCGGGGATGGTGCATGATTTGGGCTGTGATGCCTGTGGTCCCTGCGGGGATGGTGTATGTTACCCTGTAACGGGTTGGAGTTGATGTTATCCTCACCCGTGGGTTCATACCGCCCGGGTTTTTAGGTGCCGGCTAGGCATATTCATTTGCATTTGCATATAGGATAGATAAGTGTATGTTAGGCCATGCATCACGTGCATAAATTGTATGATTGTGGTTGAAGCACCGGTATGGGACGGTGTGATGTTTATTCGCTTTTATTTTTACTCTGCTCTGTTATTCATGCTTTTATTATTATTATTATTATTATTATTATTATTATTATTATTATTATTATTATTGTTATTATTATTATTATTATTATTATTATTATTATTATTATTGTTATTATTGTTATCTTTATTTTTTTGTGTCGCTCTATTATCCCTTACTCCCCAACACGTAGCCTTGCTCAGTACGTTGTACTGACTCCTTTTGCTTTTTGTCTGTTTTATAGATCCTGCTGGAGGCGCCGGAGCATGATTTGGGTTTGGGGCATGAGAGATCACATAGATAGGATATTACATGTTCATCTTATCATGTTTATTTATGTGGTACTCTGTGGATTGTTATTATTTGATATTTACTTGACTAGTTGAGGCCTGCGAGCCTAGGATTTACATTATGTCGGCCTGTGGCCTTGTGTGCTTTACTGTTTTGGGCTGGTAGCCCTGTTTCTGATATATTGGAAGGATGCCAAATTATGTGAGAGGCTTGTAGCCTGATACTCTGACAGGAATGGTGTTATTTAGTTGTTATGATGGATTATCTTCGTGCCTATGTGTTTTATTCTATTTTAGATTCCGCATGTAAATGGATTAATCAGATGATCACTTTAGGTTGCTCAGCCTTGTACTAGCTGTTTTAAATTAGCTGGCCACTAGTTTAGGATAGTTAGTACGGCGGTAATGCTTGCGAAAATCAAGTTTGAATTTTCGGGGCGTTACAGAAGCTCACAGCAAATTTGAGGCTGTAAACAACAACAATGCTCTTGGATCTTTTGGCTCGAGGCTCTTCCCAAAATGCAGCAACAATACTCCCTTCAGCTTAAACTTTCACATCTCAAGTGAATGTAGGAAAGAATAAGGCCACTGCATGAATGAAACTTAGATCCGAAATTTATTGACTTCAACATAATAGGTGGGTGGTCAGCAATTATTCCAGGGTCGACAATGGGGTCGACGTCGAACCCACGGGGTCGGGAGCACCACTATGCTGACCACCGGTCCCCACAAGTGGCCGAGAATCTTTGGGGTTCGACTTCGACCCCAATGGTTCGACGTCGACCCGGCGGGTTCGAGGGTCTTGGCGGGATCGACCTCACTTGCCGGGTTCGTCAATGTTACGACCCCGTGCTCCGGGATCGACCACACTACACAAAGGGTCGACCCCGACCCCGCTAATCTCACGACCCCGGGCTTGTTAAACACCCTTACTAATTAAGCCCGGGTTCGACTTCTTGTTTCGGGGTCGACGTCGACCCCACTGTCGACCCGGGGTCGTTTTCGTCTTTTCGGGCATAAAAGTGAAGGGTTTATTGCAGCGGTCAAAAAAGTATATGCTCAGACTCTGACTGGGCACTGTGGTTCGGCACCCAACCCAAATATGTAATTCGATTCGATGGTTCTTGGGCTGCGTTTGGGAAAAGACGCTAGCAATTAGCATTTAGCTTTTAAAATACATACTAAAAATAGCCTAAAATCCTATTTATAGTAAACACTAATTACAGTAACCGCCAAATTTTAATCTCTAATTTCTAAACTCAGAACGCTCATCTCCCCAACTTTTAACTTTCCAAACCCCAGACTCTAAACTTTAATTTAAAATTATATTACCAAACACCATTATTCAAATTTGTTCCTATTTATTACCATTAATTTCAAACTCCAAATTCTAATATCTAAACTCCAGACGCTAAATTTTAATTATTTCCCAAACATACCCTTGTTGAACCCCTAAATTAGGATGTTTTAGGGTCTTGTTGACTGAATGTATGGTTGGAACTTAGACAAATTTCCATTTGTGTGTGTATGCTTCTGATATGTGACAATGTTCTGGTGTGATGTAATCACCTTTAAGCCAATAGCCAAGATTATAATATTACTAGTATCGGTCCATGAGTAATCCTACAAAATAAATATAGAATTAGGTTATATAAATTTTATTTATATAACATATTCCTCCTCTTTACAGTTTTAATTGAATTTTACAAAGTATCTTCCAAGATTTTTTTAAACCTGTTCTTTTAACATGCTTAATTTAATGTTACTGCTTAGTGAAGTCCAATTATGGGGGCTTAACGGGCTAAATATGAGCTTAAATGGGCCAAGAACTGTAATACTATATTCATTCCAGATGGACCGACACTTGTCAGCCCAACCCAATGTATAAACGGGCTGAAACCTCTACACTTCCCATTGCAAATACTGATTCCAACAATCTAGGGGTGAAAACAGGACGATACGGGTGGATAACAATCTTCCGATATCCTATACCATATTTGTTTGTCGAATATGAATAGTCTGGATATAAATACGAATTCAAATATTTCGGGATATGGATATGAGACGGATACAGGACGGATATATGACGGATTCAGATTTTAACGGATAAAATAATCGGATAATCTTTCAGCTTTTTAAAATAATTTTTTGTGGAAGCCGAAGTCAAAGAAATGGTGATGAGAGTCCATGCCACAGATGCAAAGCATTTAATAATGCAATCGATTTAATTAAGTATAATTTGGTTTAATTACATATATGGCTTTCACACTTTTGATTAGATTTACATTTATAATTCATTTATTTCCTATATTTATGTAATATATATAAATATAAATATTCAGATATACGGATAAAATATACAGATAATATCCACATCATATCTGGATTTTTTCGAATACAGATGGATATTTACAATCTCATATCCGGTCCCGTATCCAGTTTTATATACTGTATCCGTATCCATATCCCTCGAATATCTACCGGATATTAAAATTTAAATTCGAATACGGCATTGGATCGGGCGGGAATTATGTGTCCCGCTTTCACCCCTAATCCAGGGTATGCAATTATCTACTCCTCTATTACATTTTCCCTTCCTTTCTCGGGAAAAAAATATTTTTTATTTTTTAGTAGTACATATTTTTGCAGATGTATGTCAGGATGTTTGGATGAGTTTTTGAACCCCACTTTTAACTTGAGATTAAAACAAAAAATGTCATTTTGTTACATAAAAACATCAAAGACATACATAAAAATTAAGATGAAGCTTGTTTTCAGACATCCTTGGATGTTACTCCCTCTGTCCCATCCAATGCACTTTTTCCATCGTCAATATCTCAAATATATACAATGAAAAATTATGTAAAATATATTATAAAACTACATAATGATATAATTCTAACAAGACCTATCTCGACTGTTTTATTTCAAATGTATACTTACAATAACATTGAGTCAAAGCTGAACAATGAACAGTGTCAAAACATCAAACAAGACATGTTACCTGGAATGGAGGGAGTATAATTTATTTGGACGATTTTTAATATTATTATTAAAATTTATTTTTATTTTTGAAGCATAATAAAAAAAAAAAGAAGATAGAATTCATTCTGTTGAACACATTCTGCGTGAAGGAAATGCTGTGGCAGATGGATTAGCAAAGTTGGGAGCTGAAAGTGAACTGTTTTTCACTATGTGGGCTTTCCCTCCAGATAATGTGAGGCCGCTTCTTGCAGCAGATGCGGCTAGCACATGGTTCCCTAGGCGATTGTCTTTTATCGCATATGTGCTAGTTTTGTTTTCCTCTTTCTAGTTTAGTGCTATTTATTTTCTTCATTTCTTTGTCTTTCCTACCCTTTATTGGCTGTGTAGCAAAAAAAAAAAAAAAAAGAATAGAATTTAATAATCCAAACATATCATTGATGCCAATGTTTTTTGGGCACACAAGACACAAATCATTTTGCTTAAAAGGTAGTAGGAGTCCATGTTGCATAAATTAGAATAAAGCGAAAGAGATAAGGATCGGATAGAAATCTGAAACAATATTAACCATAAGATTGAAGTTGTAAAAATTGAGTCTACTTCCAAGTTATACCTCTATTTCATTTTTTTTTTAAAAAAAAACTATGTTATTTAGACATTTTTTTATTTTTTTTTAAAAAACAAAAGTGAACACCTCATAAAAATGAAGTGAGTGATTGCTTTTGTTATTTACACAAAACCTCTTGGGAAAGCCCACTGCAAATGCATACAATGGGAGAGAGTCTAGAACTGTTGAAGCTTTCTTGAATCAGATGATTATCACCGTCCATCCCTTTCCCATGGGTCCTTTCAAATGTACCAACTTTGATCAGAAAAAAGCCACCTGGTCCAATCCCCTCTTGGCCTCTTCCTAATCTGGTCGTGCACTCCTTGTCCTCCTCACTTTCAGACAAAAACCTGCCCTTTCCAGCATCATGCATCATGCATCATTATAATCCCTCTCATAATCTTTCCAAATAAACCCTACCCTTCTGCTTTAAACACCACCACAAAATTCTGCCAATAATTGATCCCACATTCTGTTGCTTTAATTCTTGCAGCAACAAAGATTAAGTCTTGCCACATCCCTAGTTTTTACCATCTCCTTTTATCTACTACATTGAAATCTAAAGGCTGTTAAGAGGAAATTTAATAGAACTAAACAAGAACCAAGAATAATCAAGGCTTTGTACTGTTAGAGGTTTTTGATTGATACATAAAGAGAAATTACTCCAAATTTGCTTATTTCATTGGAAAAAAGTAATGAAGACAACAAAAAAGCCATCTGCTGAGGTGAGGATAGGAAAGGAAAAAAGAAAACTCAAAAATGGATACTATATCACCACATCTTTAAAGCAGTAATAAAGCCAAAAGGAAGCACACTACACCCCCCCTTTATTACTTGGTAGTGGATTTCTTTATATCTATAATACTCAGCACAATAAAGCAGTTTAATCAATATACTATATGTTAAGGCAACCAGAAATATTAAAGTGCCATGGCTGATTAATCATGCCTCTTCTTTTTCATCAGGTATGCATCAGTTTTTGACTTAAAAGATATTTCATGTAATAGTCACCTCTTCTGTTGATTTAAAATAATTCAACTAGACAAAGTTCCCCCTTTTTGTCATCCTTAGTTTATTGTGATTTTTTATTCATATTCTTGGTTTTATTGCATTTAACAAACATAATTCGGTGCTAATCCGATGAGGAGTTCTTGTCATTGCAGTTGCCAGTTGCAATTGAAGGCCACATGGTGACGTACGGGGCACAGCACAGTCTGCATTATTATAGGACATGATAAACAGCTCAAAAGCAGGTGGGGAAAAGCTTAGCCCCTAAGCTTTTGAGAATTATTGGAAGTATATTCACACAATTATATGCAGAATCTTGGCTTGGATTCTGCTTAAGAAACAGTTTAATGTTTTTTTGTGAATTGTACCTTAAGTTGTTTCAGCAGCTGTGTTAAATGAACAGTCTTTGTTTGGTTGTGGCTTCATAGAGCCAACTCATTTTAGTGGTGGCTTTTTGGGGATTATGTGGAAATGTTGAGATAATTCTTGCTTTTCTGAAATTTGCTTTTTCCAAAAGCCAGATGGGATAATTGGGTAGGTAAAAGTTGAGGGCCTCTGCTTTTTCATGGCTTTCTTCATTTAGAAGAGCCCTTACTCATGCTGGAAAAAAATAAGTTTCTATTTTGAAATCTAAGGATCTTGAACAAAAAGGTTATATCATTTTTTACTGAGTTTTGCTTCTCCTAGTTGGCTAACTGCTGTTATTATGGAACATAGTTTGAATTCCGAGTTCCTGGAGCAGAATTATACGAATATACTTTACGAGTTTAGTGGCAAGGGGAACTTATATGACACTTTTCAAAGAGATCTGATCCAATTTGAATAGAAGTTGAGCTATTGCTTTAGTTTCTGCCTTGTTTACTTGCGAATCTATCATACGTATGAGCAGTGATGCAGTCATTACACCTTAGAGAAGGCCTTCATTTTTTCTTGTAAGTGAGGTTTAACTATCATCCACAGGAAACAGAATATAATGAATGCAGTTTTAAGCAGCTGGCATCAATCTTGAATGCAGTAAAGTTTTTCTATTAATAGGATAAAAATATTCTTCAAGTCTCTAAACCACACAAGTTGCTGTTCTGTTACTGAGGTTTTCTTAACTCTTCTAAGGGAACATACTTTCCTTATTGTACATGTCATTTCCATATTGTTCAAGTACACATTTTCTATTCCTTAATCCTGTTACCGGTACGAATTCTGCAGTTGGTGAATAATACCATAAAGAAGAAGAAAAGAAAAAAGAGTGCCCTTTCTTCTCCACTCATTTCCCTAAAAGAAACATAGACTACAACACCTATTATAACCATCAAAAATCCACACTAACCGAAAAACAATATGAAATCTTGTGGTACTCTTGATTAACAGCATCACTGCTCATTCTCAAAATCAAGCCTTATGAACTGTTTCAAATTAAACTTGCAAATCTTTGCTGTCAATGCCTATCTTTGTCTGAATCACCATCAGTATTCCACTATCTTGGCAAACCATAACACCATTCCCAAGACTTTATCAAGCCAATTTCTTTTCTGTTCAGTACTAGCTTCCACGGCTTGCTTTGTCTTGCTGGCACATCCTGATACGCCCCTCCAAAAAGGTTGGGGGAATGGGGAATCACATTGATCACACTTGTCGAACATTGTCAGCGCCCCGTGGGACCGTACACACAAAACAGCCTAAATTATTTTCAGGACTTAAAGATAGTACTCTGTGGCTCTTGTAAGCTAAGTACATATATATTTAGTAGCTTCTTTGTACACACAGTTGTCTTGGTCAGGCAATAGAAAGAAAAATCAGGTAAATGGTTGTCATGTTCATAGCCCCTTTACCATTATTCATATATACTGAATCTTTTTCCATGTGTCCAATTCTTCTTTTTCATTTTCACCTCCAAAGTATGCTTTCTGACAAAGTAAAAACAAATGAATCTAGGCTGATCAAGTGAGTTGGCTAGTTTCACTGTACATAGGTTATTCTCAGAGTTACCTGAGGCATTAAAATACCAAGTTTGGCACATCCTTGAGTAAAGAGAATCTTCATTTCTCTTTTTCCTCACAATAAGGTATATAGTAGTGGTGAGTGGGGATCAATATAAGCTACAAGACAGGCATAAAATACTTGCCTTTATTTAAACCATTTTTATATTCAAAAGCTAGTACTTCTGGGTCTTCATTCTTTTTATCAGTTGCCCCTTACTTTTCTGTCAAACAGAGGGACTGTTTAAGTAGTAAAGCTATGATTGAATGGTTCTTGGACCATCTCAAATATGCTGGCGTGAGGATATAACCAAGATTCTCAGGGGCTTTGATTCAGATTTCTTTTCACTTCATACTTGCAAGGTTTTTCTTGTTTCCGCTTTCATCTGGGCTGATCATCAACATTCTTACACACTTCTTCATTAGATGTTTAGGTAAGTTTCGTTTGAAGTCTATCATCAAGCTTTGATCTATCTGTGTGATTGCGTGGAATATGAAGTAAATGAAATTAAACACTTTGGCTTGGGAACATGCCTGGTCTGGTTAATAACACTGCTGATCCATGTTTGCCAGCCTCCTCTTTTTTTTTTTTTCTTTTTTTTTGGTTGTGTTTTTTGACATTATGGTGAACTTCTATTGCTAACTTTGCAGTTTAGCGTATGTGTTAAACTGATTGGCTCAAACAGATTTCCTTGATACCTAATGTATTTTAACTCTTTCTAATGTTTGTCGTTTTCTTCGATGCAAAAAGCAGAATCTATATTTGGATGGTATTGTAGTTCTGGGTTTTCCATATTATTAGAGTGTGCTGGTAATGTGCTTTGTGTCTTCTTTTCTATCAATAAACTGGCTTGGTAAATATGGCGCTTCGATTCAGTTCTGTAACTACTATGAATGACTGCCTTACTTTTTTTTGTTTGGATCTTCCTTGTGTTGATTTCTAGGTTGTTAAATGTTAATATGACTTCTCCGACAACTCAGTTTGCCCCTTCGAGCAGGATGGGTATGTACGAATCTCTCCACCAGATAAGCATGTGGGACGATGCATTTGATGGCAACATTACTGGAACAGGTGTGTGTGGAATGACGGAGGTGGATGCAAAGATGGAAGACAAGGTGAAGTATCATATAAATATATCCTTCGTATTTTTGATACACTGTGATGTTTCTATGAGATGTTCATCCTTCAATTTGAATTCCAGATGGAGTACACTTCTGACAAGTCACTTGAGCATGCAGAAGATGCTCAAGCATCAAAGTGTATCTCTGAGAAGGTGTGACCTCAATCTTCTGTTTCTGTAATTCCTTTGTAGTTTGTTTGAACCTAATGATTTTTTTTCTGAGGAAGTTTGTGTATTTTCAAACTATGACAGATACAAAGGCGTTTGGCACAAAACCGCGAAGCTGCAAGGAAGAGCCGATTAAGAAAGAAGGTATACATGATGAAGTCTGTGTGATCAGATCACAGTTTGAGTATGAACACTCTGCAGTTTAGTTTCTTACCAAATTCTGTTCATAGGCCTATGTGCAGCAACTGGAGACGAGCCGTCTGAAGCTGGTGCAGCTGGAGCTCGAACTGGAGAGGGCCAGACAACAGGTGATCCATCAAGTCAATTCATTGTAATGGAAATCTACTAAGCGCGCTAATCTTGGTCCTTCGTTCACCTGAAACCTCAGTTGATTCTTGGTTGCAGGGTTTGATCAATATCACTGGCGCATCGTCTTCTAATATGGGATCATGTAGCACTGTGAACTCAGGTACTTAAACTTATTACACTTTTTATAGTTGCTTTTACAGCTTCATTATGAACTCTCAAGCATATGTCTTGTGAATGGATCACAGGAATAGCTGCATTTGAGATTGAGTTCGGGCACTGGATAGAAGAGCAAGATCGAAAAATTTCAGAGCTGAGGAATGTCCTGCAGTCATCCATAGGCGATACAGAGCTCGGTATGGTAGTTAATAACATGCTAAACCACTACTACAACCTCTTCCGGATGAAGAAGGAAGCTGCTCGGGTAGATGCTTTCTACTTGGTATCCGGCATGTGGAAGACTTCGTTGGAGCGCTTTTTCCTCTGGATTGGAGGGTTCAAGCCATCCGAGCTCATAAGCGTGCGAATCGCCTCTCTTCTCTAAAACACCCCACTTCTTGTACCCTCATTCATGACTAACATTAGTATTGATAATTCCCCAACACAGGTTGTAATGCCACAATTGGAGCCATTGACAGAGCAGCAGACAACCAGCATAAACAACTTAAGGCTTTCATGTATGCAAGCCGAGGACGCCCTCTCACAAGGCATGGATAAGCTCCAGCAGACGCTGGCGCAGAGCATTGCATTCCTCGTCTTGGGAGCTGGGAACTACGACTCTCAGACCTCCGCGACTCTTGAGAACTTGGAATCCCTAGAAGGCTTCATCTACCAGGTACACCTACTCATCACATTTCATCTCATCACAAATGCTTACTTTTCTATCCTACATTCCTGATGCTGGTTTTTACCCTGACAGGCCGATCATCTTCGGGAGCAAACGCTCACGCAGATGTCGCGTATACTGCAAACCCGCCAGGCAGCCAAGGGGCTGCTAGCTTTTGGCGAGTATTTCCAGCGCCTGCGCGCACTCAGCTCGCTCTGGACAGGCCGTTGTCCTCGCGAACTGGGCTAACACATCATTCGCCGGTCCATTCGAATGAGTTGCCTGCGCCTTTCAATCTATATATGATGATGGCTTTATTGGTAGGCACATTGGTGTATATGAAATAATCAATAATTTTGCTTAGAGAATATTGAGATATGAACTATAATGCAATATGGCAACAGCAGCAGCTGGTGTTGGTGCTAATCTACTACTTCTTCTCCAAAAGTGCACTAGTGGATGTATTGTATAGGTTGGTTGTCTCAATATATATGGCCCTCTAGTTTGTCAATGGCTTGGAAGTTGGAGCTCTCCATAGCTTATAGAGAGTATAGATGACAGATTGGAAAGAGATCATACATCATGTGGGGCAGTGAGGGGTTCAAAAGGTGAATATTATTAAGACTAAAGTAAGAAGAAGTCATGTGGGCTTCTTCATGTATTTGCCATAAAGTTTCAATTTTCAGTAGGTCATGATGGCATCCATCCAGAATGTATTTTATTCTAGATATAGTATGATGAGGCTTATATATGTATGTACATGTATTTGTAGATTATGGGGAAATTGTGGAATTGGAATATGGATGTTATAATATGTTAGAAATGTGTTTTCCCAAAATTTTGAGGTGTGCACATGCTAGCGTGTAGCATCTCTTGTTTACCCATCCTCTCTACACATCCTTCCATAAAAATAATCAAAATAATTAAATACTACTCGCCCGTCTCATTTAACTTATCTGATTTGATTTCTGCACACAATCCAATGCAATTTTTTAAGTGTTAATATCTCAATATATATAAAATGAAACATTATGTAAAATATATATTCTAAAACTACGTGGTCATACAATTCTAACAAGACCCAACTCGATTATTTTTTCCCGAATATATACTTGTAAGAGAATTGAGTCAAAGCTAAATAATAAACAATGTCAAAAAAATCAAACATGACAAAATAAAGGACGGAGAGAGTAATAGTTTTGTAGTATATATTAAGAGTTATATCTTCTTATGAAGAGAAGAAAGGAAAAGGAAAGAGGGGATAACATCATAATTCTCACATATTTAAATTTAAAATTATACAATATCACAATTCCTTATTATTATTAAGCCATTTATGAAACGCTCATTTTGTGTTTAAGGCATAGGGTAGGGTGAGAATCGAACCCTCAACCTAGGGTGGAAGGCAGGGAACATGACTGCTTGGATCAAGTTACATTTCCATATATGGATTTTTTTAAAAATCTGTAAAATTATAATGATGATAAATTAAACATATAAGCTTTGTTATATTTTTAGAATTTACTAAAGAAACCCACCCCAATAAATAAATCCAAATTTACCAACTGTATTTATTCAATAAATCTCAAGTCATAATCATTACATTATATCAATAAATAAATAAATCATTTAGAGGATGGGAACTTGGCCTAATAGTCAAGTAATCAAGTCCTCCAACTCCCAATTAGGGGTGATGAAAGTTCGATTAAATTATTAAATTTAAAAGATATTATACACAATTTAAGCTTTATCAAGCCTAAAGAACATATTTTACAGTATAATGATCAAAACTGTCAATTTAAATTCAAATTATATAGCCTAGTTGAATTCGAGTTATAACTTCAAATTTTATTACTATACATACTTGAACTGCACTCGATAATCGCCTCTACTCCCAACTTATAGGGTAAAGGATCGATTCCCCTCATTAAATCACAAGGGGCACATATTGCATCACATCAAATAAATTTTATTTGTACTACTATCGCATCCACCGTCGGAGCTAGGTTAAAGCATTAGGGGGCCCAATTAGAATAGTTATCAACACTAAAATTCTATATATCCCGAATTTATCAACTCAAAAATACTAATAAAAAAAAGAGTATTTTTAAGTTTGATATGTTATTTTGAATCAAATATGAATCTACTATATATAAATAGGGAAATACCAAACTTATAATTTAATTTAATAGTAATAAATTATGAACTACAACAATTTATCTAGTTAAATTAATATAAATATGGCTCAAAATTTTGTTAAACCAGATCTTGCTAAACAACATATAAGTTAACATATATACTATATGTTAAAAGAAAATGAGGGGGCCATATATATTTTCCTTAGGTAAATTAACATATATTTAACATATATACATATAATAGTATTTATTTTTCAAAAAAATGAGGGGGGCCATGGCCCCCCTAGACTACGGGTCTGTTCTGCACGCAGAGCTGTAACTATGAGATGGAGCTAGAGCTGTGGGAGTTGTAGCTGTCAGTTCTATTTAAGTGTTTTGTACAATTAGCGGTAGCTGTGAAAAAATGTATGAAATGACATAAAAGGACAAATATTTATGTAGACTATTGGGTAGTGGGTTGGTTATTGGGTTAAAATTGTGATTGCTAAAAAATAAGCTCCTAGCTTATTTTTTTTAACGCTACTACAGGTAGCTTCTAAAAAGAAACTTCCAAAAGCTTCCAAAAGCTAGTGTGCAGAATGGGGCTTTTATTTTAAAATAAAGCTAAAGCTACAAAAAACTCTAAAAAACTGCATGCAGAACATACCCTACATGTGGCTCCGCTAGTGATCGCATCAAATGTACCCTCGTCTTAAATATTACACCATTTAAATTTTCGGCCAAAAAAAAACTTATCTCAAGTCGCTTGCGGGCTGGGGCAGGGATATATAAGAGAAATGGTCATACATAGTATTAAAGCATCCTATTTTCTTACCATTATTTCTTAAAACTAGCAAGTAACCCGTTGAGACTCGACGGGCATATTTATTTATTTTATATAATATTTATATTTATATTATATAAATTAATAATAAATTGTATTTTGAGTAATGAAAAATATGTAATGATTTTATATAGATTTGAAACAGGAGTATATGATAATATAATTCAATTATTTTTAAAACTAACAAAGAAATTATATTATACCATCTTCTTTAGCGTCTGTGGCTTGTCCGGTACAAACCTAACATATCAATAAAAATAATTATTAAAATAATATTTTTATTTAATTTGAAATTTAAATTAAAATAAAATAAAATTTAAATATAAGTATTAAGCATAATATGAAAAATTCCCCTACAATTTGCTGAAAATTTCATTGTTGAAAATCTTATTGGTAAGGGCTACTATAACACTATCCTTGAAAATGTTTGTATTATAAGTGGTGCAGTTTATATTTGTATATGTACTATAAAAAATTGCCGTTATAGGATCACCTGTAGAGTTTATAAGAATATCACCTGGAAATGTCACAACTAATTGTACATCCCCAAATTCAATAACAGCTTTACCATCACCTACATCAAGTATTAATTTTGTAATTTTTTTGTCATATATAAATTTCATTGTAAATATTTCTTGTGTTATGTTAAGTTAATCATTCTTAATTGTATGTTAATACTTTAAATCATATCTTGCTAGTGACACGAAATATTTCAACATAACTGTTAATGGAAAAAAAATTATTTTAGAAGATAAAGTCCAACATTCTTTAGATATTGACATTGACTTTTGTTTATAATCATAGCAAAACAAACCGCGAGTGAGAATTTTCTCATTTGAAATCGAATGAGGAATTTGATTAAATCAGATAGGCTCATATTTATTCTACCAATCAAGAATTTTCTATTTTCATGGTTTCTCGAAAATTAATTTAACCTCAATTATATGGCTCTACATCTTAGTTATGATTAACCTACTTACATTGCATAATTTATTTAATGGATATATATTAATAAGATGCATGACTATGCAACCCTCATTCAACTATATTTTTCGGTAATCCAGAACAATTGATTGTGTTTAGATATTCCAGTGAAAATAATTCATTGGCTTTACATATAATTTCATCATCTTGATAAATATTGTTAGAACTGATATATATATACATTTTCATTAGTAGATATATGTTCCATGATATAATCATTGATCGTATGAGAAATCATTGGTATGTGTTAGTATAATATAATCTTTAAAAATATCTGGATTTGAAATGGTGCAGTTCATATTTGCATCAGTACTCTGAACAAATACCGCTATATGATCTTCCATATATTTTATAAAATTATCATCTGGAAATGTCACATCTAATTGTACATCTCCAAGATCAATACCAGCTTTACCAATTACCATCGCGTATATGAAATATTCATTGTGCAAATGAGTTTTTTTTCTTAAAAAAAAATAGTCATAGTAAAACAACTGTGAGATGGGAATTTTTTTCCTCTGAAATCAAATGGAGAATTTGGTTAATTCAAACTGCCTCAAAATTATTCTACCAATTAAGAATTTTTATCCCAAATAATGAGTTTTGTTTTATTCAGAAGAGAGGTTAAATAATTTCATGGAGTAAGTTTTTTGCAGGTAGAATTCTCGTCACAATCTAGTTGAATACTAAATTTAGAATATCCAGTCCACTGGATACTATTGCTGTGGATGCTACAGGCAGAACCATATCACATCTTCCACGAAGGGCTATACATAACGTTTTCTAGATAAATTATTGATAAATATTTTATCATTTCCACCACGTAAAGAAAAAATATCAAACATCATCACTATCAACTAATATATTATTTTATTATAAACATTATTACGTTCATCAGTCAAGAAAGATAATAGCTTAGCATGACCCGCCTTCATATCTTCCTTATTATAATATGTATGTTCTAGTATCAATAGATTATATGTTTCAGACGTTAAGTATCGGCATTCCTGAGAAAATTTTCAAACTTATATAATTTGCAGTAGTTAGCCTTTCAATTCCTAATAAAGCTATATTTATATTCGTTATTCCGTAAATTACAAATCTGTTAAAATATAAACTAATGAATTATTTACTAAAAAATAGATTAAAAAAATAAAATTTTTCTTTATTTACAGATGGATCTATTCGCACTCACAATAACTGTTTATACATCAGATTCTTTTATTCATAATATGCTTTATAAAAATAATTAATTTACTTTAAACTAATTATCCAAAGAATATGAATCACATTTCTCTTAATAATTATACTTGTTTTGAATTATTTTTAGAGATAATAATTTTTTAGGCCATCAGAATGATCAATTTTCAGATTTTAGCTACTAATTTTTCATTTACAATTTTGGGCCACTATAAGGCTGTCGGACCCACAAATAGGGCCAAAGCGGAACACATGTTGTTCAAATCGCCTCATTATGGTCCAAAAATGGAAATCACATCCCTCTTGTAGCCTATTTAAGTTTTTTATTTTATTATTTTTTATGTAACTAAAATGAATAATATTAATTCCATCCCATGATTTATGTCTTGCTTTTCTTTTTTGACATTTCGAATAAAAAAATAACCAGTTAATAACAATGTGTCAAACTATATCTTGATTCCATATAAATTAAAAATTCCATATCTTTTTAAAACTGAAAATTATGTGAATAAAACAATGCAAAATCTAAAATAAATATATAAATAAATAATGCAAAAATCTAAAATAATAATACAATGCTAAAGTCTAAAATAAATAAATAAATAAACGCAAAATTAAAATTTGAAATCTTTTAAAAGCTAACAATTGTAGGAATTTCATATAAGTTAAAAATTTTATCTTTTAAAAACTGAAAATTGTATAAAAATAAAAATTTTTGGAATAAAAAGTGCAAAAATCAAATATAAATAAATAAAAAACCAAAATCTAATATAAATAAATGCAAATATAAAAAATTTCAAATTTCAAATCTTTTAAAATTGGTAATTATGGGAATTCCATATAAATTGAAAATTTCATATCTTTTTAAAAATGGAAATGAGGATTTTCATATCCAAATCAATAAATATTTTGACATAAATAAATAGTAAATAAATAACAAATATAAAAATCTAAATTTAATTAATAGAAAATGCAAAAATTTAAGAAAATTGGAAATTTAGAATGGAGACACCACATTAAATGTTGACTTGGTTGACCACTAATGGTATTAATAATATATAGATTATTCACATCCAATAAACTTTCGAAGGGTGATTGGGTGAACTCTCGGTCTCGGATTATCAACCCATCTAATTAAATAATTTTACACACACATATTTATAATAAAATAAATTTAAATATACTAAAATCCCACCTTAATTTAGTGAAAAAGTTTAGGAAAATGATTGGTTATTTTGACGGATAACAACTCACTAAATATGGTAATTGGGAAACTGGGTTAAGTTATTTAGGATATGTTTGAGAAATAATTAGAGTTTAGCGTCTGGAGTATAGTTATCAAAATCGCAATCCTGATCGTAGGATCGCACGATGCATCGTACGATCCCACCCATGATAAATGATTCGGATCGCTGTAGGATCGAAAATGTTAGGATCGGGTTGGGATCGGTAGGATCGCTGAGTGAACCGATCCTACTCCTTTGTTTTTTTTTTTTTTTTTTTTTTTTTTTTTTGTTCGGAGCAAAACTACTTATTATCTCTAGCTCTTTGTGGTTTTGGTTATGACAATGTTATTTTGTCAATTTTGTTTAATGTATCTTTGCATATATTGAACTCAAAATTGTTGGGTCCTATGTCAGTGTTTAACTTCTATTGGATCATTAACAAACATACAATTAACTATCAAATTCTTGTTAAAAATTGATCTAAAGTACATATTTTCAATTATACATGTCACCAGTTTCGTGAGATAATTAACAAATATAATTTTTAAAAATATAAATAATAATTTCATAGGATCTTAGGATCCTGATTCGATCCTACGATTCCGATCTTGCAAAGACAAAAACGATCCTATATAGGATCCCGATCTTGATAACATTGGCTGGAGTTTGAAATTTAATGGTGAAAAATATTTTTAAATTTGAATAATGGTGTTTGGTAATGCAATTTTAAATTAGAGTTTAGAGTCTGGAGTTTGAAAAGCTAAAAGTTAGGGGAGATGAGCGTCCAGACTTTAGAGATTAGAGATTAAAATTTGGCAATTACTGTAATTATTGTTTGCTATATATATGATTTTAGGCTATTTTTAGAATATATTTTAAAAGCTAAATGCTAATCGCTAGCGTTTGTTCCCAAACGCAGTCTTAGTCTCCCTACATTTATTTTTATCTAATCATTTAAAACTCAATCATTCACATTTTACAACAGTCAATAATCATAACACTAGATTTTTTCGCCCGTTACGCACGGGTGTTGAACTAATATGAAGATATAAAATGAGTATATATTGTGTTTTGGATTACATGAGATTCAAAGTCTTTTGCTTAAATAGTGGTTGGAAGGGATGCAACAAAAAATTAAAAGAAAAATAAAGGAGATAAATAGATGAATGAAAGAAATTCAAACCTAGGTGGACATAATATAAAATAAATTATATTTATTGTTAAAAAATTAAATATATATAGTTTTCTTTCATATCTAAAATGATGAAAACAAGTGAAAAATAAATACTCCTTAACTATTAAAAATTAGAAAAAATTAATCAATTCGTCCCACTAATTCTGCCTCACTTTCTTTTTTGGTCAATCCCACTACAATTATCACATTTCTCATTTTTGAAAAAATTTTCTCCATAAACATCAACTAAAACATCGCATCAACTAATTACTCCGCTTTATCACAATAATTCATTATACCTAAAATACCATGCCCAGAGTTTTAGGACGGTATATTTTGTATTATTAAGATGCTAAAAAAATATTAGTTTACTCCCTAATATTTGTATATTTTGACTATTATCATTTATCCCCAAAGTTTTTAAAAAATATTATTTATACTTTTTTGTTATTTGTTCATCATTTAAAACTTATATTTTATTACGTAATGTATTTTAATTTTTTTTTGTGATTAGTTTTTACGGACTAATATTTAATTTTATAAAATCTATCTATCTATATAATAAATCCTGAATATTTTTTGGCATGTACAGATTCTTTTGTCCTTATAAAATTTAATTCATCATTTTTTAATTTTAAAGGGTTAATCAGTCATTATATGCTCATTTTTAGATAAACGGCTCTTATTAAAACACATAGGTAGACTGGGTGTACACGTAATCTGCTGACTAATTACACGTCATCGGACACATAATCAATATCCATATTTAGAAAATAAATCTATTTATTAATATAATAAAATCTTGATAAAATATTCATATATATTTTAAAAAGATATAATTGATTATATATATAAATTATTTGAATATATGGTTAATATTTTTAAATATATATATAAATTATGTATTGATGATGTGTCCGATGACGTGTAGTTAGTCAGCAGATTACGTGTAAACCCAGTCTGCCTATGTGTTTTAATAAGATCCATTAATCTAAAAATGAGCATATAATGACTGATTAACCCTTTAAAATTAAGAATGATAAATTAATTTTAATAAGGACAAAAGAGTCTGCACAGACTAAAAAATATTCAGGATTTATTATATAGATTTCTCACAACTTTCTTTTTACACTTCAAAAATCCATTTTTTTCTCTCAAATTTTAGATATCTTATATTTATAAAATATTTTTATTAATTAATCCCCTCAAATTTTCTCTCAAACATTATTCCAATTCCCAAACACCATCGCCCCCATTTTTTTTTTTTTAATTTTTTCAGTTTTTTCACTGCATGGTGATTAAAAGAAGAAGAAGAAGAAAAAAAAAAAAAAAAGGCAAAAGAAGAAGAAAAGAAAAAGGGAAAAAAAAAAAAAAGAATTTGTACCATCCTAATTCCTAATTTACTACTAGGCTTCTACTTGGAAACCGGATGATATCATCAGGCCCAATAAATTTAATTTAAGGCCCATTTGTGTCAGGGTAGCCCAGGCCCAATCAACCGCTAAATGGCAAAATTGTCATTTCCTTGATCCTTTTGCGCACTCAACTGCCGATGAATTTTGGAGCCAAATGATCCACAAATTTTGAAATACTAGAAAAAAATCAACTAAATTGATTTTGATTGCTTGAAATCTTCTCCAGTAATCAAAATTCGGGCGAAAGATGAGCAATTTGAGATCGATATGCCGGCCACACGCGGTGTTTTCGTCCATGGCGTGCTGCTACAGGTCGATGGTTAGGGTTTCGTCTGCGGCCAATCCCAATTACAATTACAGAGTTGCTTTGTCTCCATCGTCATCTGTGTTCGCTGTTTGGTTTGGTGAATTGGGTGCGAATAGGAAGTATGAGCCGCGGGTGAGGTTAAATCGGCAGAGGAGGATGGTGGCGACCAAGGCTTCCAATTGGACCGACTCTAAATCTCCGTATGAAACTCTCGGTAAATTTTTTGGTGCTTAGTTCTGAACTTCTGATATTGATCAGACTGTCTGTTTAGTGTGTATTTATATAACTAAAAAATGAATGATTTTTGTTATGGAAGACAGCATAAGGTATTAACAGTTTTGCTTAGTTCTGATTTTTGTTATGGTGGTTTTAGAGAAGGCATATTTAGACAGTATTATGTTGTATTTTTAGAAACTGAAATCGGATGTTACACTATATCTGACTGATGCGAACAAGTTTCAAAAGCATCTCTAGCTCTTTCTAAAGTTGGATCCCTCAAAAGTTTGAAGTGGGTGAACAGCTTGTGAAGTTGGCCTGAAACCTGAAAAATCAGTAGGCAAACATTTAACCAATTTGCCAGTCCCTGTATTGACCATTTTCATTTGAGCTAAAACTGAGTCCTCTTTGGAAATTATTTGAGGTAGTTTATGATGGTGGTTTTACCATAAATCCTCCTTAAGGTTGAAAACACAGGGCATTCCTAATACCTACATGTTGACTGAGAATCAATGTAGCCCTGTCTAAGCATTATGAACACAACATATTATTCCAATGCTTTGTCACACTATGCTTAGTAGGTGTATAGTAAACCAAAGTGTTTTATACTTTTATGGCAACATGTGAATATCTATGGACCAATTATCGGTGTATCCTTATCCTAATAATTTTATTTCCTTAAGTCATGGAATGTCTCGATCCAATCCCAACATATGCTGAAATGCACTGGGCTTAAATACCAATTAACCTAATTGAGTATAATTTTGTGTATAGACAGTGATTAAATGCTATAAGCAGTGACTGATGCACAATGTTTCAACTTTTTCAATACAGAATTGGACAAAGATGCTGATGACGAACAAATAAAGGTAGCCTACAGACGCTTGGCAAAGTACTATCATCCTGATGGTTTGTCCCTTGACTTTGTTAGCCTCTATACTTTTTATGATGTCTTCTAAATATTCACATGTGCTATGCTTCTGTTTGTTAAATCAGCATTGTGAAAGTCAGTTTTAGAGGTTTTTTAGCCAGCATCTATTTTTTGAGGCCATTGGTCATCTAATGGAACTCACCTACATGTTGTATTGCATTGTGTGAATTCATATAACAAATTCATGAAAATATTAGGCCCTTTCAACTGTCACTATATGGGAATTAATTCAGAAACCATAGAGAGAATGTAATTGGCTTTAAGAAAATAAAATGTCTCTGCATTTCTTTTAAAGCTTGAAACTTGATCTATTACCTCTGCTAATCCATATTGTGGTGGCAAAAAAGCAGGACACTAATCCACCAGTATGCTTGCATGAGTGTTGCACTATGAAGCTATTAGTACGTCTTTCTGGATGGTGGCACTGAAGTGTATATATCTGATGTTGAGTTTTGTGCAACCACAGAAAATCAAATATTCGAATTGGAAAATACAGAATGGATGTAGTAACATTATATGGCTCTTCGTATTCAGTTATTCTTCATCATAATCTGGATTGATGTATGTTGTTTATGTATGAAGTTTATGATGGTAGAGGGACCTTAGAGGAAGGCGAAACAGCTGAGGCTCGGTTCATAAAGATTCAAGCTGCTTACGAGCTTCTCATAGATGACGAGAGGCGTAGACAATATGATACTGATAACCGTGTGAACCCAATGAAGGTGTGCCATTTGTTTACCAGTTGATTTTATGTTCATATTTAGTGTGCCATTTTCTTGCCTATGCGTTTTCAAGTATTAATTTTGGAAAGGCTTTTCAGCCTTTCTTTGAGGAGTCTTGAGCTTGGTTTCCATGTATTGAGAATGGAATAGACACTTTTCACACTCCATAGGATTTAATTCTGGAAACGACACTCTTCTGAATCAGTTTATCACTAGTAAAAGCACTTTGTTATAGTTCTTGATCAGTTATATGCAGTGCTTAGAAACCCAGAAGCAATTCTAAAGTGGTGCCACAGCACCCACTTCGGCTATGGATGTAGTAGGATAGGCTAGTCTTGCTTAGACCTTTGTGGACAAGTTGTTTTCGGCCTGGTGTCCACAAGTATGTTAGCCATGGCAATTAAAGAGAGTATATATGTTATGTCTCAGGCATCTCAAGCATGGATGGAATGGCTGATGAAGAAGCGAAAAGCATTTGACCAAAGAGGTGATATGGCAATTGCAGCTTGGGCTGAACAACAGCAGCGTGAACTGAATCTTCGTGCACGACGCCTTGCTCGTTCCAAGGTAATTATACATTATTTCTCTGTCAGCATTTCCACATAATGTATATTATTCATTAAAAAAGAATAAATAGTGCCGCAGCCTGCATGTTGTCAAATACATCTCATCACATATGTCTAAAATTGTAATATTCAGCCTGTGCAAACTTTAAAGTTCTCAATATACACACCTACTGGTATTTGCTTTGGCCCCAAGTCATGGCAGCTACCATTTTCACTATGCTGGCGCATTCTCTGAATGTTAATTGTTAAATCATTACATCATCGAATATTTGTAAAGTTCTAAATGTGCTAGGAGACGCAAACATTTGCTTTACAGTTGAACTGATGTCAATTCAGATTGATCCGGAAGAAGAGAGGAAGATATTGGTGAAGGAGAAGAAGGCATATGTGGAGAACTTCAACAACACCCTAAGGAGACATACACTTGTCTTGAAGAAAAGGGATCTGATGAGAAAGAAGGCAGAAGAAGATAGAAAAAAGATCATTGGGCAGCTTCTGGCAGAAGAGGGTCTTGAACTCGACAATGATGAAGAGGAGCTCGGAAGATGATCCTCCTTTTGGTTAGTTTGTTCTTCAAGTCATTATTTTTTATGTTCTCGTTACTCTTTATTCTTTAGGTCAGAAAGTGATTTTGTATAGTTTCTCAAACTGTGTGTGTAGATATTGTCAATTTGTCATTCACCTATTCTGTAAAGAAAATCCATTCTCTACGCCCTCTCTTGGACACAACAAAATTATTCCTGTAATCCTATTGCATACTGCATACCTGCATACTTAAAGCTGGAGAAAGGTTATTTATATTGGTTCACTTTTCAGCAATGACATTGGAAAAAAGAGCACTATAACGAAATCAGAATGCTTTTATTTCATTCTTCTATATCAAAAGCAGATACAAGTATTAATTTTTGCTCTGTGATACATATGGTACTCATATTGATGATATTGATGCTACAAAGGAAAGAAAATGGATGTGCTGGTAAGGTATAAAATATAGATGTCAGAGAATCATATGTTAGATCCAATAGTTCCTCCTATCACCCAACTTCTTTTTCATTAGATAGAACTGATATATTCAGAATGCTTCTCAACAATGAATTTGACAAGTGGATCTTCTACATCAGCCCCTGCCCGAGTCTTGTCTCGACGAATTGTAATGTTGCCACTCTTACCTACGACTGTAACTTCCTCTTTGCGTGTTAAAAGCTCATTAGCCACCACCATATGCATATCATACTTGTTTAGAGCTGTTGCAGCCTTTTCCAGAAGTATCTTTATATCCGTCTCTAGCTGTGTCATGTTATACCCAACAATTTAAACATATGCATGGGCTGCAGTTTTGGTCGATCAATTTATCGCCATATTTAGTTGGGCTTAATAGATTGATAGCAAGCCAATTTTTATACTACTTGAAAACCAAGTGTTTAAGCATTGTCACCCACTAAATACAGCAATGAACCCAAAGAAATTGAATTTATGGGAGCGAGCATAGAATGTTATGTTACCTTGAATGATATGCAGAAGGCATTAGGTGCCCAATCTTTCCTCAACACTGAAAGCATCTTTGGGACCTGAGCAAGACGCATGTCCAGAGGACCCGATGCAGATTGAATTTTGTGCACAACCTGCATTGATCAACGGTGCAGAAGAATTCAAGAATCAAACAGGATGGCTCGAGCTTCAATTCGGGAATTTCCAACATTGAATATTATTGCAGTAGAATTTAAAGTATATATAATGGCTCAATACCATAGACTCCCAAGGAACGTAAAAATCAGAAACTGCAGCAGCAAGATAGAACAAGGCACTTGACCCAAGGCTCCTCATTGATAGTCCAACCATCTGCAGCATCTGCAAATCATACAAAATTGAAACCTAAGCATGAACGGATACACCAATTTGTACTTGCATTATTGAAAAGGATTCAAACTGAAGTATTAAATATCAAAGTCGAGGCAATGGAACATTAAAAGCAATGTCATCCCAACAATGGGAAACTGACAACTGGCAATAAACTCTCTCCCAGAAGAACAAGATTGGGAAGATAATCAATTTTAAGACCTTCGGATTTTGCAACTCGCCTACCGTCTAGCATACCTATCTTTTTACGCCTTCGGGGGGGGGGGGGGGGGGGGGGGGGGGGGGGGGGAAGGAGAACAGCCTCAACAGGGATAGAATCCTCGGAAGCCACAGTTCAGTTATACAAACAGCTTTCTCAAGAGCAAATTGAAATGCCTTTTTCCCAAATCAACTTGGAGGCACTGAGCATAAGCCTATTTATTTGCAATAAGCTAGCCCTTTATCAACCAACATGCTTCTCACTGACAAAGAAACTTATCGAGCCAAGCACACCAGCACAACATACACTCTCAAGTTGAGAGTCTCAACATACCTATTAGTTTGGTTTGCCATTTCAAAATATCACTTGTTGAAAGAAGGATCTGGAGTCAAAACATGAGTCTAGTCCTCACATAGAACACTTAAAAGGAATTGTGAGGCACTTTTCAGAACCATAAATGGTGAAACTTCCTTTTATAAGAATATTTTCATCATTCCTATAGGAGAGAGAAACTGTAGTTGATACTGATGGAAATTACATTCTCAGAATCTTAAATTGTGAACAAAGAAATGTTTGACAAAGGGAAAGCGCAAGAACTGAAAGGTCATCAAAATAAAGGTCCTCTAATTTGCATGAATGGATATATTGATTATTGAGAAACAAGCAATAACCTGAAGATACTCAAAAATTGTTGTGAAGGGAAGTTTCAACAAGGTGCCTCCAGCTATTGCCTGCAACAAAATTGAACAGCCTCAGTGATACTTAATTTCATCAATCACAAGCATGCACAACTGTATGACGACAATAATGAGTTTTACCTCACGATTGCCGCCTATGGCTTCCTTCACTGCTTCTGCATGTTTCGGGTGCACTAAGATATAAAGTGAAAGCTACTGTTATGGAAAATTTCACGCACAATAACTGAACTCATCATAATATGAACCAGAAAAGAAGAGAAATCTCTTCAGATAAGAGACAGGGCATATCCTACTAACATCCTCAAGCATATTTGTGCAATGATTTTCACACACAAAATGTGCACAAATCCATGTTATTCAGATGCTATATTAAAGAAATTGAATGAAAGTAAGGTGTAAATCAGGTAAAACCAACCCGTGATATCTGATTCACTGGTAACTTCAAAACATTCAAGCAATGGATCATCTGGAAGAGACCGGCAATACGGCTGACAGGTTCCTCTACATATGTATACCCACGATATTGTCAAAAGTAGAGTCAATGAATATATTCTCAAATTAGTATAATTAATTAAGAAAAACCCATATGAACTCCAAAGTACCCCACCTACGGTAGAGAAAAACTACAGCATAGCCAGCCTTCAAAAAGTATCTGTAGTTTCAATGGTATAAACTTTTCTTGGTGTCAAAGTATTCAAATACGAAAAAATCATAATCTTACAATAGAGAATGACTTGGTGTAACTTACTCCGTGGATGAAGCTCCTCTATGTCCTGAGCTGAAATTGTCAATGTAACGGACACATCGCTGTTCCAAGGGAACGGTTGTCCCACCAGATGTGACACATACAACCCTGTGGGCTCTTTCATTTTCTGTGAAAAATACATTTTAATAAAATAAAATTGCAAAAGTGTCAACGCAGGCAGCAAACGCACATAAACACACAATAAACCATAAACTTGCCTGAGGATGATGAGAAGTTTCTCTTGATAAATTCTTCTAATTTTCTTTTGATCTCCTCACCATCCTTTAGAGGAGGAGCGTAATCAAAGAAGGATTTGATTTCAGCAGAAGGTGTTTCTTCAAGAGACTTTAAACCATTTGATGCATCCATAAATTAACACGCTATCTATCACAACCAAATTTTTTAGAATTTGCGAATCTCCAAAACCGATGAACAATATATAAAAATGAAGATTAACTCAATGTAGTAACACATCCAAACAGAATCAGTAAAACAAAGATTAAAAGAATAACCATGCATGTGGGGCCAGCCCAAATCCCTCGAATCTGTCAAAAAGATGAATACAGAGATTCTGCGCAGTCGGACTCAAAAACACACCAACAACCTCAACTTCAACTACTCCGGTTGAGTTTTCATAAGCAAAATTACCTTTACATCTTTACCATCTATGAATGTAGCATTGTAGCTCCACTATTTACCTCCCACCATATAACTATATGGAATCACAGGACAGTTAATAACTTAAGATATACTAATATACACTCCCAATTCCCAACAAATAGTTCAATAGATCACTAAAATCAAATTCAGATATTTAAATTTTTTTGCAATAATCGTCATTCTGCGAAAAGCAAACTGCTCAAAACTCAAAGTACATCATTATCATATAATTAACATTATTCTTGTCCATTCCAACACCAGATTCTGAGATTGGAACGATTAATAAATACCCAAAAGCATAACAATTTAATCAACAAAATATGAAACCCAGAGAGGAACAGCGCCATGTTCTATCAATTAACAGTTAATTCCCGTGCTCGATCATATAAAAACAAAATACGATTTTCATAAATTTTCCATAAAAATAAGTTTCCTTTACCTGGCGCTGGCAACTGGCAAATGGCAAGGGGTAGAGTTTACAGCAGACTGGTTTTGGCATACCAAAATTGACGATTTGAGGGCGTATAAATAGGGTAAAAAACTCGTGCAAGCAAAATCTGGTGTGCCATAATTAGGAAAGTTATCAATGCTGCAAAGTATGGATATTTCTTGCGACCTTAGCAGAAAAAGCTTACACCGTCACTTTAAATGGTTGGTGGTAAATGGTAGGTGGCAATCGCCGCCCGACCCGTTTGTCCGGGTAGGATTTTCAGTAATACTATTATAGTATTGCTATCAGAAAACTTTTGGGAAAAAAGAAAAAAATAGTTCCACATTATTCTTCTTTTTTTTTTTTTTTATTTGTACGCCTACACAACGTGCAGTCCAATGCAAATTTTAAACCATTAATAGTCAAGTTCTGTATAAGTAAATATTCTAAAGTTCGATATTTAAAAACTATGCGTATGTAACTATACACGACCAGATGAATCTAAAAAGATCCTACTTAACTATATTTTAACTTATATAACTATCATAAAATTTTAAGTTAAAGTGTATGTATGTTAATGAATGTTGTATTTTTCTTAAAATTGACGAATAGCAAGTATGAAAAAAAAAAAGAGTATAACTTGATATGACAAAAATGAAAAATTTCGAAGACCTAATACTTTTAGGATTAAAATTGGATTTTGTCTGAAAACTTTTGTTGGCTAAGGAAAAAATGAGTTGGTTATAACACCGCTAAAAGTTAATAAGAAAAGTCAAATCAACTTTTACTGTAAGAAAGTAAAAGTAATTTATTCATGGATGGATCTAGAAAAAAAGTTCAGTAGGTACACTACAGGTGATTGAGTGAGCGAGGAGGTTGGAGGAAGGTGGAAATGATGTTGGACGACTAGGCAGCTAGGTCTAGGGATGATAATAGATTCGGATCAGAATCAGAACTAAGCAAGATCTGAATTTTTTTTTGTGAGCAAGATATGAATTTGAGTCGGTCTTGGTTTTTATAAAAATGCATCCAGATCCGATCCATTAGCAGTCATTCCTAAGAATGGCAATAGATCTATGTGACCCGGATTCGAAACTGAAGCGAAGCCGGGATTCGGAATGGATGTTAGGTCTTAGAGGACCTGACACAGACGCGGCCCATTATCCTATCGCTAGCACAAGGAGTAGGCGCATGTGATTGGAAATGGGCGAAATGGACAGTCCGAGTGAAATGAAGAAGTGATGGAGCTGAAGTCGTGGAGCGTTTGGGCGGCGGGATTGGTGAATATGTGAGTCGAGTCACGATTCACGAGTTGTTGGATAAATGCAGTAAGATTTGAGTAAATAATTTAATTTTAATTTTTGAGTAAATGGTTTAATTTATTTTTTAGAAGGTTATGATGCAGGAAGTATGGACAACAAAATTCAGGCTATTTTTTAATATTTTTTAATATTTTTATTATTTTTTCAATAAAATCAAAGTTTCTTGTATCCATAACTTTCCAAAAATTAAAATTAAATCGTTTGGTCAAACCTTGCTACGTTCTAAGGTAGGAAACAAAGTAGGATTATGCTGATTGTTGCTGAAGGAAACCAGAACCAATGAACCATCGGTTGCGGGGGTGGAAAAAATTACCGAAAACTCGGTATGCCGAGCTTATCGTACCGAAAATTATCGAAAAATATCGAAATTTAGGTATACCGAAATTTAGGTATGCCGAAAAAAACAGTACGGTAACGGTATGGGAATATGAGATTTTCGGCATTTCGGTATACCGAAATACCGAAACATTAATTTCAATATTATTTTAAATTTTAATATATATTGTTGTGTTAAGACATTTGGAACTTTGAAGGGCCAATTTAAGTAATTTTTCGGTATACCCGCGATTGGAATATGCCCACGGTATTGATTTTTTTCGGTATAGTTCGGTATGCCAATTTGTAACGGTATGTAATGCATTGTTCGGTATGTAAAATTTTCGGTATTTTTCGGTATGTTTCGGTAAATATAATTTTCGGTACGATAACGGCATAGATTATAGGAAACCGAAATTTTCGGTATACCGATTTTCGGTATACCGAAATATTCGGTATCGGTATCGGTATGATTTTTACCCATACCGAAATTTTCGGTACGGTACGGTAACTGTAACGGTATTTCGGTATACTGATTTTGGCCACCCCTAGTTGCGGTCGGGTGGTTGGAGGGAGTCCGTGAAATCTCGGAGCTTAGAAGACCAGTAACAAGGCAGTCAAACCCAATGTATGTATGAGGTTTGGTGTTTAATTTTATTTACAAGTATGTTGGGCATTTATTTGATAAATGGACTAATAATAATTAAAATTTAAGGTTCTGGGTCTGAAATGAAATAATTTAAAAGTTTGGAGGCCAATTAATATAAAAAAATGATTGATTTTGGTAGAGTACTAAATGGAACAAATAAAAAGTTTAGGACTGAATTGACAAAAGATAAAAGAAAAAGGACTAATATTATGTCCACGTCTCAGGTTTAAATTTAAACCTTTGTCACGTCAGCAATTAGAGCATAATTAGTGAAAATGGACTGATTTAGACATAATTAGCATTTGTAATGGACTATTTTGGTAATAAAATAAAAAATGGACTGATTTGTATTTTTAGAAAAAAAATGAACGTATTTAACTTTTTTTCCTCATTTTAGGATTCTAACAAGACCGAACTCGACTATTTTTTTTAAAAATTTTATACTTAAGATAATATTGAGTCAAAGTTAAACAATGAATAGTGCGAAAAAAGTCAAACAAGACAACTAAGGCGGGAAGGATGGAGTATTATCCATTAAACAATTAATATAGTAATATTTTTGTGCAAAAAATGTAAAATAATGATAATTTATATATGTATATATTAGTTATTAATATATATACATACACAAACAAAATACTTCATATGTCCGTCCCGTTAGAAGTGCTTTATTTATTTTGGATACAATATTTTTTTTTTTGGAGGAGCCATTGAAGGTCTGGAAATGGGTGGTGGGAGCACATACCACACAAATTACAAAGGGAATAAAAATGGAGGGATAGGGGGCCGGTGGGCTAAGTCTTCATCCAGCATACAATATTTTATTTATTTAGTTGTTAATATTTAAAGTAGGGATGGATTAATAGGAGTATTTAAAGTGAGGTATTAATTAATTTTTTAAAACACAAAGATCCACCCACGATTCGTCAACGGACAACAAATGTTGTACAAGTGCAAAGGCAATTCAAAGCCAATGGTTGAACTCAAAAGAGGGGTGCCAATTCTCCAATGCTCTACTAGATAGAGTGGAGTGTCGTTTAACTGCAAACTATACAGTATGTAATGTAATGAATAAAATTGTTTCATGATACATTATACACTTAATAAGATCACAAAAAAAAACAACTCAAAATACATTACAAATACACTAACATCACATTCAATTCAATAGTATATCTTAATATTAAAATTCAGAATCCAATAGAGAGAACTAGAGTGGAAATTTGTTTACCATTTCCTTTCAAGGGTATATAGGCCAACCTTATCGGGTGATAAAGAGTCATACAAGTTTGTGGATGATTCAACGCATGTGTTTGCTTCGAGGATGTTCATTTTCTTGTGATTTTCTGAATCAAATAATTTCCTTTTTTTTTTAACTGATACATAGCTCATTCTGTTAGTAAAAGGTGGTACAAATTTGGAACCGATTCAAACCCAATATACTTAAATCCACACGGGGTGTCAAACTGTCAATTCCTCAGACCATCTCCAATAGTGGAAGCAAATCCCCAAATTTGATAATTTGGGGAAAGTTTGCTCCCAATGGTGGAAGCAAATCAATCCTCAAATTTGATGATAGATGAACATTCCTCAGATTTGTTGAAATTTGATACTTTCCCCAAACCAATCCTCAAATATTTTCTTTTTCTTTTCTATTTATTTTATGTATTATTATTGATTTATATATTATCAAAAATTAATTTTTAATATATAATCTATTTAATAATTTTAATCACATTATTTTAATATAATATATAAATAAAAATAATAAATTTACATATTGTATATTAATAATTATAATCGTATTATTAATAATTAAATATAAAATAAATTTATATTTGTAAACACGTGAAATTTGTTCGCCACTAAAAATGCGACACGTGTAAATTTAAATATTAATTTAATTATTTTTAGGCATTTTAAATAAATTAAATGCTTGAAATAATTATTAATATTTATTGGGCCATTTGGATCCATCAAGCCAAATGGATTTAATTATGTTGGGCTAATGTGAACAAGTCCAAATGCAAGACTCACAAGTCCCATGGCCTAATGGATGCTCGAAGCAGGCCAACCCAAGAAAATTAATCAGTGTGGACAAGTCCAAGTACAAGACCCACAAGCCTATGATCCAATGGACACTGACACTTGAAGCAGGCTCGTCCATAGAAATCAGTCAATGTGAACAAGCCCAGATGAAAGGCCCACATGCCCACATACCCGATAGAAATGTGGGTTGGACCAGCCCATCGATTGGTCCATCATCCACAAACCCTAGGGTTTTTCCCTCTATAAATAGAGGCACCTTGTCACATATTGGGAGATCTACATAGACTACTTCACTTCTTGACTTCCAGGGAGAGGTCTCCAGACACTACTCACTCTCAAGACTCATATACTTGAGATTCTACAGCAACAAAACGCTGCAGAAATATTAAAGAGGCGAAGAAGAATCAAATACACTTCTACAACCTCTAAACAGTCATACTCTGAGACTCATACACTCAGACACAGAGAGACGACTCATACACGTCTACTCATTCTCAAGACTCATACACTTGAGATCCTACAGCAACAAAACGCTGTAGAAATTCCGAGAAGCCGGAGAAGAAGCATAAAAGCATCTCGACGTCTTCAAAGTTGGAGGAATCAAAGGAGTACCAGAAGTCGAACCCATATTGTTTGATTTTCTATATATTCTTTGATATTAAAATTTCTCTGTAATTTGTAGACGATTTTATTGTGAAATTAATAAAAGTGTTTTGCAGTTTCTTGTCTACGCATTTTTTGCACCTACAGATTTTGGCACGCCCAGTGGGACACTTCTGCCTTTCATCTCCTCCAGACGTCGTCAACAAAATCCAATGGCTTCAAGAAACACCTCCAAGAGCAACTCTTCAACGTCCGGTGCCGCTATGCCCAACGTCACCACAAGGAACATGAAGAAAGCAATGGAGGCTGCTGATGCTGCGCGCGAAAAAGAAGTTCATGCGGATATGCCGCTGCTGGAAGAAGGAAACGACCATGGATCGGGATCCTCCACGCCGTTGTCAAGCCCGCGGGGAGATCAAGAAGAGACATCAGCCCTGCATCATGTTGCTGCAATGACAACCCAAGCCAGCACTCTTGAAGAGCAAATGGCCAACTTGACAAAGATCGTGGAAATGCTTGCGAAGAGATCCGAGTTGCGAGATGCACGTATGGAGCAAATGATGAACAGACTGGACGGCTCTAACGGCGGCCAAGCGGTGAACAAGCCCGTGGAGATTCGCGACGATGGGGAGACTTCCCGACCGGATGCTTCGGCAAAAGGAAAAGCAACTGCTGACGTCCAAGTCACTCCTGACGGCTTCATCTCGGCTGATCAACTGAAAGAGTTCATCACGGGAACGCTGAAGGAAGAGGTCTCGGCGGGATCAAAATCCTCCTCGACATATCTCAAGCCATACAGCGCCCGCATCGACTCATTGAAGATGCCAGCAGGCTATCAACCGCCCAAGTTCCAACAGTTCGACGGCAAAGGGAATCCCAAGCAACATATCGCCCATTTCGTAGAGACATGCAACGAAGCGGGTACGTTTGGGGATCACCTCGTCAAGCAGTTCATTCGTTCACTAAAGGGAAATGCATTCGAATGGTATACTGACTTGGAACACGGTAGCATCGATAGTTGGGATCAACTCGAGCAAGAGTTCCTGAACCGTTTTTACAGCACTCGGCGAACCGTCAGCATGATGGAATTGACGAACACGCAACAATCGAAGGGCGAGCCGGTGATTGACTACATCAACCGCTGGAGGAGCCTAAGCCTCAACTGCAAGGATCGTTTGTCTGAGACGTCGGCAATTGAGATGTGCATCCAAGGCATGCAATGGGGTCTATGATACATCCTGCAAGGCATTCGTCCCCAAACATTCGAGGAGCTTGCAACTCGTGCTCACGACATGGAGCTAAGTTTGGCGTCAAGTGGAGCCTATGGTCCGCCCGTTCAACAAACTCGTGCAAACAATCGAGTCGAATGGGAGAAGAGAGGTGAACCACCGTCAAAGCCGCCAACAAAGGATGCGATGGTTACAAACGCCAGTTTCGTGAAGGTACGTGGGAAGGAGCCGGTGACAAGCGACAAGCCAAAGCCACCACAAGCTCAACGTCAAAGGTCGTCGTTGGAAGATAGACGGGCTAAGACATACCCATTCCTTGACTCCGACTTACCGGGCATCTTCGATGACTTGATGAAAGAAGACCTCATCAAGCTACCAAGGATGAAACGTCCCGAGCAAGCGGGGATGACCAACGACCCACTATACTGCAAGTACCACCGTTTGGTGAGCCACACGATCCAAGATTGCTTCATTTTCAAAGACAAAGTCATGGATCTCGTCAAACAAGGCAAAATCACCTTGGCAGACGAAGCAGAGACGGCCAACACTATTTCCATCCAAGTTGGATCGATCGAGATCAAAGTTCCCGACAAGTCCACAACGTGCAACACTGTCTTCGAAATCGGGAGCACGTCAAAGCAAAACCACACCAAACAAGTTGTGGATCATTCACATCTCAACGAATGCATGCTTTCCATCACGTTCAATGACGACGACATGCCGATGGAGCTGGAAAATTCGAAGGCTCATAACCGACCATTGTTCGTCGTTGGATACGTAGACAACAAGCGAGTAAATCGCGTCCTGATAGATGGAGGTTCTGCCGTCAACATCATGCCACTTCACACCCTGAAGGAATTGGGCATCTCGGAGGAAGAACTATCCAATAGCAAAATGTTGATACAAGGCTTCAACCAAGGGGGGCAAAAATCCCGTGGTGCAATCCGAGTCCGGCTGCAAATTGATGACATGGCTGCAAGCACGTACTTCCACGTCATTGATGCAAGGACATCATACAACATGCTTCTTGGTCGGACATGGATCCACGAGAACGGCGTCGTCCCTTCAACATGGCACCAATGCTTCAAGTACGTGCACAACGGCGTCGTCAAAAGAGTTATCGCCGATGACAAACCATTTGCGGTGGCCGAGTCTTATTACGGGGATGCTAAGTACTACCTTGAGGCGTCCAAAGCAAAGGCACCTTCGTTGGAGGAAGAAGAACGTAAAGAAAGTCAACCAACCCGTGAAGACAAAGGAAAATCCATCCTGGAAGAAGCATTCGAAGGACTTACACTCCCGCTAACGCCCATTGATCTCGGCACATCGCAGAAAATAGTGAAAATTCAAATCAAAGGTAGTGAGGCACGCCGACTGAAGAACGATAAGGAATTCGGTCCAAAGGCATTCAAGTTGCTCACCAAGTCTGGATTCAACCCAAATGAGCCATCGCCGTTGGGAAAGCTCCTGGACAACAATCGGAGAAAAGGTGATCGAAGCGGCCTGGGATACGTAGCTGAGTTTGACACAGCGTCCCAAACATCGAAAGCGCCCATATTCGTCAAGGCAGAACAAACAGTGAAGGCACCGGTTCGTATCGTCATAAAACGAGCTACAGCCAATTACATCACTGAAGAAGCCAATCAAGGAGATGGCACCCCAAAGGACCAGCATGAACGTAAGTCGGTGTTCGATCGTATCGGTAGCCCGTCGAAAGAAGAACAAAAACGGAGTGTACACGATAGGCTTGGGTCAACGGAGACAACCGAATGCAAAGAATCCGTCTTCCACCAGCTTGGAGCAAACGAAGAAGTGAAGCCAAGTGTTTTCGATAGACTCGGGGCTGTTGCCAAAGAAGACTATGCGAAATCCGTCTTCAAAAGGCTAGGTTCTACAAAACGTCAATTGCAAAACAAAGCATTGGCTAGCAAATAGCGGTCGCCAGTAAAGCAAGGGATATTGGACAACCCTAACTACGGCAACGATGTGAGGAGTAGAGTACATTCCCGCATGAAACGACAAGTCGAGTGGACTGTCTCATTCGACGAGTGGCTGAAGCTCAAAAAGCGGACCATCGCCTTCACAAAGCATGACGAAGATGATCAAACTGACAAAGTCGAGTCCATCCATCATATTACCATTGATAGTGGTGAGCTAAAGGAGGAAGACGCTAACGCAACACCGATGCAACTTGAAGAAGAAATCAATGTCACGGTGGATAAACTGCGTGAAGTAAACTTAGGCGATGAGAAAGAACCCCGCCCAACGTTATCAGCACCCTGCTGATCGTAAATGAAGCAAAGAAGTACGTGCCGCTTCTCCAAGAGTTCAAAGACGTCTTTGCATGGCCTTACAAAGGAATGCCCGAGCTGGACCCCAAGATAGTCGTCCATCGTCTCGCAGTCTTTCAAATCTTCAAGTTTCCAAACTCTTCAAGAGGATCAAGCTCAAAAGCCCCTCATGAAGCCTTCAAAAAAACAAGTCTTCAAATCCTTCAAGATGATCAAGCTCAAAGCCCTTCATGAGGCCTTAAAAAACAAGTCTTCAAATCCTTCAAGATGATCAAGCTCAAAGTCCATCCTGAAGCAGTCAAATCTCCAAGTCTCTAAACCTTCACGAGGATCAAGCTCGAAGCCCCTCCTGAAGTCCTTCAAGTCTTCAAACCTTCACGAGGATCAAGCTCGAAGCCCCTCCTGAAGTCCTTCGAAGTCTCTAAACCATCAAGAGGATCAAGCTCGAAAGCCCCTCTCAAAGTTCTTCAAAATTTTATGCCTTCAACAGGATTAAGCCCAAAAGCCCCTATTGAAGTAAGGAAATGCATTCTTGGAGAGTCAAATCACCTCCAAAGATGTCGAAAGATCATCTCAAAGTTCTTTATGGTCCATGTCAAACGTGTCTTGCGCGGATCTTCGTCAAAATGAGGCCATTCACCAACCTCCTGAGCTGTTGCATCCAACTGTGGCATCATGACCGTTTGACGCATGGGAATGGACATCGCTGGACCAATGCCAAAGTCTTCCGGGGGCATGTCTACATCCTTGCCGCAACCGACTACTTCTCCAAGTGCACTGAAGCTGCACCCCTTAGAGAAGTCAAAGGGGAACATGACGCTAGTTTCATCCGAATCAATATCATCTACCGTTATGGCGTCCCGCGTTACATCATGACAGACAACGGACGATCATTTGTCAACAGCACCATCACCAAGTTGTGTGAGAAGTTTGGATTCACTCAAAGGAAGAGCTCTGCATATTACCCGCCAGCAAATGGACTAGCGGAGGCCTTCAACAACACCTTATGCGGATTGTTGAAGAAAGTTGTCTCCAAGTCAAAACGAGACTGGCATGAAAGAATCAATGAAGTTCTATGGGCATATCGAACAAACTTTCCGCACACCCACCAAGGCAACGCCATACTCGTTAGTCTATGGAGTGGAAGCCGTGTTGCCACTGGAAACGCAAATCCCGTCGTTAAGAGTCGCCATCCAAGAAGGGCTCACTGAAGAAGCCAACGCCCGGCTGCGTTTGGAAGAATGGAAAGCTCTTGATGAAAAGCAGCTCGAAGCGCAACAAAGATTGGAATGCTATCAAGCCCGCCTCTCCGAGTTCTACAATAAGAAAGTCAAAGCACGCTCGTTCCAAGTTGGGGATCTCGTCCTCACCACGGAGACCCATTGTCATCAACTACTGCAGTGGAAAGAAGTTCACCTCCAAATGGGATGGACCATATGTCATCACGGAAGTCTTCACAAATGGAGCCTACATGATGCTAGATAACGACGGAGTGAGCATCGGACCGATAAACGGACGATTCTTGAAGAAGTTCTACGCCTGAAAAATTGCAAGCAATGCTCCTTGACGCACGAGCCTAAACTGCACGTCACAAAAAAAAAATTACTCCTGGCCCGCAAGAGTATAAACTGTGTACAGCTCAAAATAAACAAATTCAATTTGTTTTGAACTACGTAATGGCTTGATCCCTTCATAGGGTACGTAGGCAACTTGGATATCATAATTCTAAGTTCAGTCATGGCAAAAAAAAATTTCAAGGACAATTGGATAAATTAAATTGATCCATTACTTGTCAAAAAATTGAGTAAATTGGTTGATTAAATTCGACCATTTACTTAAATAAATTTGAGCGCATGAGTTGATTAAATTTGACTTCTTGAAGAGAAACAAGATTCAAAGCCCTCGAAGTTCTTCAAGCTTTCATAAGGATCAAGCTCAAACCTGGCTCCAAGTCATATAATCTTCAAGTCTATGTGATGATCAAAGCTTAAAGCTCATGTCGAAGCGACAAAATGTGTCTTTGGAGGACTAAATCACCTTCAAGAATACGAGTAGTTCAGCTTGAAGTTCTTCATAGTAAGTGCACCTCACATGGATCTTTATCAAATTGAGGCCCTCGACATAAAATTTCAAGGAAAGACGCCGAAAACATAATTCTGAAGACCAAACGCATCTTCAACATACTCCAATTGTCCAACGGGAGCTGACTGGGGGCAGTGGCCTAAAGTTCATGTGACGAACCATCAGCACAAAATGTGGTTGACATGTTCGTTGCAAAGTCTTGAAAGAAATAAATTCAAGGAAAATGCTCATTGACACACGAGCTTAAGCTGCATGTTACTCTCAGACTGCAAGAGTATTAAAAAAAGAGGGCAAAAAAAAAAATACCCCGCAAAGTTTTCGAAATGTTGTTTTCTTCGTCAACACGTGTGCTACGCAAGACATTCAAGAACGAAGAGAAAATTAAGACAGAAAGTGAAGGCGAAAATAAAAGTAGCCTTCATTACATCAAAGTTTTGATTACAATTACATCGCAGCATTGCAATACACCAATGAAAGAAATTAAAGCAACAAAGGAATTCAGGCACATCCGCTACAATAAAACCTTGTTGACAGTTGTTTCTTTGTGATGCTTCCCATAGTCTACCAACATGGTAACGACTTCAAGTTGGTCATCCAAATAATTTTCAAATTGATGTCAATGATGCCACTGCAAAAAAAAAAAAAAAAAAAAAAAAAAAAAGAGGGATTATTTCCTTTGGAAAAAAAAAGGAAAATAAATTTGCAAGATAAATGCAATGTTATTTTTGAATGACATGAAAAAATATTGCAAGATGAACGCGATCGAAAAAATACGTCATTTTGGAAATTAATTTTTAGTTCATTTTAAATTTTTGGACTCAGAATTAAATTTCCAATTTTTAGTTCATTTTAAATTTTTGGACTCAGAATTAAATTTCCACGAAATCAAACTTGGGCACTACAAAATAAAAAAAAAATAATATTTACGTGTAAACAAAAATACATGTTAAATATTGTTTAGAAATAGTTTTAAGTTCATTACCAAATTTTTGGACTTAAGATTAAAAGTTTTGGGACCTATCCTCAAATACCAAATATGTTGGGGTGAAATTTGATCTTCCAAAAAGCAAGGGGCCAATTTTAGATTATCTAAATCTTAGGGGTAAAAATCCTAGGGTTAGAGACTATGGGGTCAAATTAAAATAACAAAAAGAAATGGGTCACTTGCTTCCCCACAAGAAAGGGAAACGCAGCCAACCCCACAAGACAAAAAAAAAACCTCCATTTCCCCAAAGGCCAAATCAGCTTCATCTTCCCAGACCTTTGATCAGGAACTCTAAAGCTTAATATTGTCTTCAATCCAGGACAAGGTTCATCGATTGTTATTGTGGTAAAGAGGTTTGAATTAGTGTCCACTTTGATGTCAGTGGTGACATTCGTTTGCTTCAATTGAGTGTTCACATCAGCCAAAAACAGGTCACCCTTCTTAGTTCCAGTGGAAGTCAAAGTAACTCCAGTGGGCGAATATGTAGTCAATATAAATTTCTGGTCGCTGTTGAAATCAGCTTCATCTTCCCAAATCTGCTTCAAATTGACCGTGCTTCATCTTCAAAAATCTTCTGAGAAAAAAAAAACGCAGCTCTCGTCCCTCATCCTCTTCCAGCAGCGATTCCGGATAACAACGACGTGAGGGCGGCCGCGGTTCGAGACTGGCGAGCAGCTGGCGGCGGCGTCTCCTCCCTCCGAAGCAAACGGCGGCGGCATAATCTCCTTCGCGACGAGGAAACGGAGGCGGCGCGAGCGGCCAGCGGCAGCGGACGCCTTCTCCTTCGCGACCCCGGCGGGCTGGATGCGGAGCCCTTCGCGAGCGGCGACCGGGCGAGCAGCGGCCGAAGCCCGCCGACCTTCTCCGACCTCCCCAACCTCTTGCTCTCTCCGACCATGGCTCTCTGTCTCCATCCAGCGGCAGCGGAGCAGGCGGCGCAACGTCGGCAGCCCTCCTCCACTTCGCGAGCGGACTCCAGCAGTGGCAGGCGCGACGGCGAGAGCGGCGGCAGCCTCCTCTGTCGGCGCGGGCAGTGGCTGCGGCTTGGGCAAGGCGACGAGCAGGGCGGTGGTCCACGGCGGTCCAGGCAGAACAGCAGATGTCCTCCCTTTCACGCCCAAGATCCGACGAGCGGCGACCCTCCGGCGGGGAGCGAACAGCAGCGACGTGCTCCGTGACGCGGGCGAAGCGGCGCGGCATCCGACGTCCTCTTTCCCTCCAAGCGACGATGGCGGCAGAATGACACAGCGGGAGACAACGGCAGCGTGGCTTCGGACGAGCGGCCGGCCTTATGAACAAATAACGGATGAGGCGAACGGCAGCGCCGTCGCCAAACACCGCCATTGTCAAAGGCTTCTTGATGGCGGGTAGGTTAGGGTAGAGGCCAACGGCAGCGCCGTGTGACCAAACATCCCGTCTACCATGACGACAAACAGGTACACTCTCGCTTTGAATTACGACCCGGTTGGGGACGAACTTGATTGTTGATATTGATGAGTTGGTCGGTTGAATGTTGATCATGGTTTGCTTCACTGTTATGAGTTGGAAAAAAAAAAAGAAAAAACAAGGAAAACGAAACAAAAAAAAAAAAAAAAAAACAAGCAACAGACACAAAAAAAGAAAACAAGAAAGCAAGCAACAGAAAGGTGAAAGAAACAAACTGAATGGGATGAATGGAGTATGCCTCGGTTGGAAAGAAACAAAAAAAATGCATGGTAACGCTAGGGATGTAAACGGGTAGGGTAGGGTACGGGTAGGCCACCTCCACTCACTACCCGAAATATAATTATCATACCCTTACCCTACCCTATTACCCTAAAATTAAATATCGGGTAGGATTCGGGTAATACCCGTCGGGTATGAGAATTATCCGCGGGTAAACGGGTACCCGAAATCATAAATATTATATAGTTAACCGACTCTACCCGACCCAACTTTAATAAAGAAAAAACTTATTTTTCACCATAAAAAAATAAATAAAACCTTCATTATTGCACGAGAACAAAATTTAAAAGAATATTTAAAAGAAACCGCTAAAGCAACATAAATAAATACTGTAATATTCAAGAATATTCAGTAAAAAATTCATAAATCTTTTTACTGCCAAATCTCATACGTTAATAAATTTGAAATATAAAAATATATAAATAAATAAACAAACATATAAATATATCTCAATATATAATATAAATTAAATATATATAAGTATATATAGATAAATAAATATATATATTTAATCGGGTAATCGGGTAGGGTAATCGGGTAATATATGAAATCCGTACCCTACCCGCACCCGATATGATTTATTTCGGTTTCGGGTAATACCCTACCCGATTACCCGATTATCTCTATCCTACCCTACCCGATACCCGATTACCCGACGGGTTACCCGACCCTACGGGTAAAGTTGACATCCCTAGGTAACGCTGCTTACCAAAATTTTTGATTTCTTTTGTCTGCGTGAAGCTGGCCGCCCGGGGTATGCCTCGGTTGTGATTTTTCTGTTTTCTCTCTATTAAGAGTAATTGGGCAATATGGATGTTTGTTGGGTTGGAAGTTTTAGACGGATTGATGAAAAGGAAAAAAACCTGCTATCCTATATCTTGCTGCTGGGGAGGCAAAATTTAGATGACATGGTTTTAATTTATAGAGGCCATCTCACATCTTCTGAAGATTTACTCAGGTTGCAGTTTTGATATGAGTTCAAAGATTTAAAAGATGTCATTCATGAAGCTTCATTGGATATAAGCAAATATTGGATGTTTATTCAATTAAATTTGGGATAGGCATAAAATCTCGTCATGGATATACTGCTTGGATATGAAAGCGTTGAAGATCTCGTTATAGATACACTGCTTGGATATGAAATTCAAAGCCTTTCCAAGGCTTATCAAAATTCGGCCTGGGAAAAAAAAAAAAAAAAATATATAAGCAGACAAGGCACACGGACAAGAAAAGCCGAAAAGGAAAAATATTTCGAGACCCGTTCACGTCTCAAATATTTTATTTCGCCCTAAACAAGTCTCGAGGGGGCATCTGTAAACACGTGAAATTTGTTCGCCACTAAAAATGCGACACGTGTAAATTTAAATATTAATTTAATTATTTTTAGGCATTTTAAATAAATTAAATGCTTGAAATAATTATTAATATTTATTGGGCCATTTGGATCCATCAAGCCAAATGGATTTAATTATGTTGGGCTAATGTGAACAAGTCCAAATGCAAGACTCACAAGTCCCATGGCCTAATGGATGCTCGAAGCAGGCCAACCCAAGAAAATTAATCAGTGTGGACAAGTCCAAGTACAAGACCCACAAGCCTATGATCCAATGGACACTGACACTTGAAGCAGGCTCGTCCATAGAAATCAGTCAATGTGAACAAGCCCAGATGAAAGGCCCACATGCCCACATACCCGATAGAAATGTGGGTTGGACCAGCCCATCGATTGGTCCATCATCCACAAACCCTAGGGTTTTTCCCTCTATAAATAGAGGCACCTTGTCACATATTGGGAGATCTACATAGACTACTTCACTTCTTGACTTCCAGGGAGAGGTCTCCAGACACTACTCACTCTCAAGACTCATATACTTGAGATTCTACAGCAACAAAACGCTGCAGAAATATTAAAGAGGCGAAGAAGAATCAAATACACTTCTACAACCTCTAAACAGTCATACTCTGAGACTCATACACTCAGACACAGAGAGACGACTCATACACGTCTACTCATTCTCAAGACTCATACACTTGAGATCCTACAGCAACAAAACGCTGTAGAAATTCCGAGAAGCCGGAGAAGAAGCATAAAAGCATCTCGACGTCTTCAAAGTTGGAGGAATCAAAGGAGTACCAGAAGTCGAACCCATATTGTTTGATTTTCTATATATTCTTTGATATTAAAATTTCTCTGTAATTTGTAGACGATTTTATTGTGAAATTAATAAAAGTGTTTTGCAGTTTCTTGTCTACGCATTTTTTGCACCTACAATATTAAACAAAAAAATTGAAAAAATAACATATATAAAAAAAATGACATTGCACACTAAAAAATAAAATTAGAAATGCATTACACTTAGATAAAATATGATTAGAAATAAACTACAAACTAGTAAATAAAAGTAAACACACAATACAATAATTTAAGAAACATAAAACATGAAAATAGAATGCAAATACATTTTGGATTTTGGGATTAAAATGGATGCAACAAATGCAAAAGTCGTGATGTTCATTTTGTACTTCAGGATGCACTAATTGAGCATATTTGGGAATTGTATTTGTCATCTGATAGTTAATTATGTTTCCAAGCTTTGAATATTTATATAATCGTATTGTACTGTTTGATTAATAATTAATTATTGTTAATTACTTTTCAACATTATTTAATTAGTATTTTAGTGATATTTTTATTTAATCAATATTTGAAATTATATATTTTGTGAATAATTTTATTATTAATTAATTTTTGATATTATTTAATTAAAATATTATTTACAAAATTATATATTATAATATTATTTATAATCATAAAAGTTATGAAGTTAATTTTAAAAAATAATATAATTATTAATATATATTTAAAATAAATAAAATAATAATTTAATTGATATTCTAAAAAATATTCTTTCATTCATCAAATTTGGGGAAAACTATTGGGAGAATGTATCATCAAATCACCAAAAATTTGGTGATTTGGTGAAAGGCAACCATTGGGGTTGCCCTCATAATCTATTGGATTGTAAGAATGGAGGCAATATACAATCTTCATTTTCAATGATTTAAAAGAAAATACAGTACAATATTATTTTAAGGTAAGATATAGATGAAATTAAATAATTTAATATTACATCCGAAAAGATGTAGAATTGATTTGGGACTTAAGGAGATATTCTTTTCTTTTTCTTTTTTTTTTTTTAAAAAAAAATTTGGTTGAATTTTCAAAGATGTAATTAATGTAGGGCAAAGATACATCGAGTTTAAATTAGGACCAAATCAGTTATAACAACGCCCACTGCCACGTGTCCTCCAACCGCCTCTCTTTTAATAATAGCCGTGCCCGTGGACAACAGCTCCCACGCGTGTTACCCCACAGCCGCACTTTTGAGTAGCTATGCCGATCACTAATCAAATGCAAAGGCTACACTGTAGCATTATGGTTATTATGGATAATAGTACTAAATTACTAATAAATTATTGAATCCCACCTTAATTATGTTTTTAAACCTACTACTTGTACATTGTTATGTTTAACAATTTAAATCATTAATAATTTATATTTGATACAGGTAAAAAATTTAAAAATTTGTATTTAAAAATTCTCACTTGGCTATATTTTAACTTTTATAATAATGATAAAACTTTAAGTAAAAGTCTGTATATGAATAGTAATACATTAACAAATGTAAAATTTTTTGTGATACGGAAGAAGTAATATATAATCCATTGTTATGTTTAACTAATCAATATCTAATGCATAAACCTAATACAGTGTACAGTTTATACATTATACTCATTCGTTGAAGCTAATTTGACATCTTTGATTTTAAACGATTTATTGATAAATTTTTTTATTTAATTCTGATCTAATATATTTTTTAAATAATGAAATGTTGTTGGATTTGTCTAATTAATCGTATTAATAATGTAAAAAATATACATTAAATTACATGTTTAATTGGGAGAAAATCAAAGGTATGAATGTAAATTGGACTAAGAGGGTACATTCTTCATGAATTATGTTTTAACTGTATTGTAAAGAGCTTACATTGAATCACTATACTACTACTATCTAAGTTATACGACCCTTTTACCACAAATTTGAATAAAAATTCTATTAAATTGATCTGAAATTAGTTAATATTAATCTTTATATTAAAGGTTGTGAGCAAAATGTTATTAGCCTGAGCCTACTAAGTAGGCAATCAAAGAGAAGTGTATTAGCAACATCAAAGCTGTGTCTGCTATTTATTTCATCTGCAATTATTTAGAGGTGGGTATTACTGTTTGTGAACTAATTTGTGCTGTACTGTACAGTAGTATAATTTTTTTGATGTGATTATGCATGCTCCATCATGTGCTATTGCTAACTGCTATTCCATAAGCCATAGTATTTATTGCTCAAAGGGATTAGCAATTGGAGTATTATTCCAGCTAGCTAACTAATCTGCTATCCAATTTTTGGCTATAAAGACTCCTGAAATGATTTTGAGTAGTTTGCAAATTGCAGGTGAGGTGAATTAATTACGGGATGAATAAGTAGCATAGAAGGCCACAGGCCATTCAAACAATCCCACTTGCCCCCTCCTCAAAACACTATGTAGATTATTTGGCTCTATTATTTGATTTTCAAATTCTTGTCAAATTTTCAATCCTCAACTTGAAGTTGAACTTGTGTAGTAATCCCAATTCCCAAGAGGGGCTTAAAACACTAGAGTCTTGGTTGGCGAGCTCATTGGATAGTTAGTACCTACTTAGTTCAATTCAGTAGTCAACTTGTCATCTTATTTCTTTCTGGTTTATATGATCTCATACATTCCCCAACACACCTTCTGGAATTCATGGTTTATATACACCAAGGAATTGTATGCCAATCGACCTAAAAATTCAAAGACTTACAGACTTCTAATTTCATTTATTCATTTTTATGAAAATAAGTCTCTACTGCCTAAATAGTTTGTCCCAACTTCCCAATAATAATAGCCTAGGTGATAATCACTGCAAAGAATGAACAAGGCTTGGTTCATGCTGCTATGTACTAATACTTTTAAGAAAATCCAACGTGCCCAGACAAAATTTAGAAAATTTTCAAATTCATTTCTTCTCAAAGCATCTAAACAACAAATCTCTTAAGTTGTTCTCTGCATATAGCAGGACTAGAAAGAGGCCATTTGTTGCCACAAGAGTCTAGAGCAACATCACCTAGTTCTAAGAATCAAGCGTTCACTTGACTTAAATATGATGTCTGGGCCTCATGTACTCGCGTAAAAACAAAATAATAATCAAGAATGGCAAGCCTTCAAGTGTGTATTATAAAGTTCCTAAGTTCTTTTTCTTTTTTTTTTTCTTTTTCTTTTTTCTTTTTTTTTTTTTTTTTTGGGTGGGGGGTGGGGGGGGATCAAGTGTGCATAATAATCTGATACTACAAGATTAAACCTTAGGAGTATCAGCAAGACAGCAATCAGCCAGCCAAACTAGCAATAATCAAGATTGAAGAATTGAATCACTTGAATCATACTAGTGGAATTGAGGGGACACGTACAATTACTGGGAACTCTTCTTGATAGTAAACAGATATAAAAGCATTTTGGATAGTTTAGAACACACAAAAGGGGCCAAACAACTCATATCATCACCATGTAGACTGTAGTTTGAATGTGCATAAAAATAAAATAAAAAAATATGCATCATAAAAAGCTTAAGTTACCTCAAAAGACACAATTTAATATGAACATATGAAAGTAGTATCACTGCTTACTTGGAGTCTTTGAATGACTGTGCTGGAGAATTGGGGTTTGATCCTTGAGATGTGAACAGGTTAGGATATGAGAAATATGATTCATCATCCGCAGAAGGTAACCTCTGTGGTTGATGATGACTTGTACCCGGATGGAGAACATTCATCCCCGGTGAAGATGGATCCATGGCCACTTGAGGATCATACTGTGATGGATGAACAGCTGGGTGATTGTTCAAGTAATGTCCTCCACTGCCATTTGGGCTAGGTGAAGAAAAGGAACCGTCTGAATCACTGATTGAGTTCTGCTTGCTTAACTCACAATTTTCCCCATCTGACTTGGCTTTGTTGAGATGAAATGGGTTCTCGACAGAGGTAACCGAAACTTGATCCTCCTTACTTTTGATAAGTTCACTGATCCTCATCTGAGCAATACTAGCTGCAGACCGAGCAGCTGCTGCAGCACGCTCAGCCGTTTCAGCTGCAGCATGTGCAGCAGCTAATACATCCTGTAAATCCACATTATTACTTTTTGACTTTGGGACGGGGGGAGATGACCTTAGCTCTCTTTCAGGCAACAATGGTGCAGGTTGTGGTGCAGGTTGTGGAGAAGGTTGTGATGGAGGAATCATGAATGGCACAAACTGTTTGTCAACTATTGAACTGGATGGAATTTTGGGTAATCCATCTTCTTCTATGGTTGATTTCTCTTGCACCACATGCTCATCAGGCACCAAGTGATCATGATTGGAGTTCACCTCAGAAGATTTTGGTTCTTCTTGATCATCAGGATCAGAAAGTGCAGAGGCAGGAAAAGGCAACATTTCAGGTGCTGAAGCGGCGCCTTTATGCGACTGTAAGGGTGCATTAGGAACATCTGGAAAATCTACGATATCAAAGTCTTCATCAGAATCAGATTGCTCATGCGCAGTTGGTTCTGGTGCTGTGTAAGTTGTGTCATTGTGCTTTTCTTCCGGTAGGGGCAGTTTGGAACCTGCAACAAACTGTGTTGGACCATTCTGAAAAGTTAACGAGACAAACGTCAGTGCAGAACATGGAAAGGCACTTCAACATCAATGTGTTAGTTACCAGTAAGTCCTCATGTGGCTTCAACAATTCCTTTTCAGAAGCACTTGCATCCCAATCAAGCTGGTGCTCCTCAGCAATATCCTTTAGCAGCTTCAACTTCACATCGGGTGCAGGAGCTCGAATAGATAAGAGCTCAATCAACTGCAATTACTAAGTTAGTTGAAAATGTGGAAAGAAAAATGAACACAGTTATACACTATGTTGCTCGGACTCGGACACGGGTGTCCGACACGGGTGCGGGAATATGTGGCGGACACTTATCATTTTAAAAAATAGGATACGGGGACACGGCAGAAAAGGATCCGGAATTAGGACACGGGTGCGGGGACACGTTTCAAATTTTATATATGTATATATTTTATTATATTAATAATATTAGAAGGAAGAGTAAAATAGTAAGATAGAATGAAGGAAAAAGAAATAAATAATAGAAAAATGAAATAAAAAGTTTGTGTGGGGAGAAGAGAAAGTTAAAAAATAGACTTCTTCAGCCTAATAGGTATGGGGAGAAGAGAATAGAACTGAATAGCCGGCTAATAGGTATGGGGAGAAGAGAAAGTTAAACACTAATACTACCTCCGTCTCAATATATTTGTTACGAATGGTTTTTTGGCACTATTCACTGTTTAACCTTGACTCAAATTTTTATCATAGTTGTGTAAGAAAAAATATAGTCAAGGGACATCTTGTTAGATTCGTCTAATCTTGTAGTTTTAGACAATTGACCTTTTATAACTTTTCGTTGTACACAATTTAAGTTATTAACCGTTAAAAATGTGTATCGGCATACGTGCTGGGTGGGTCCGTAACAAAATTAGTGAGACGGAGGAAGTATTAAATACTACTCGGCGCATCTTCCCTACGCATATTCTCACTGTTTATCTTCCTGAACATCTTCCCCTACCGCAGCTCCCTCTCTTCCGCCCTAATTTTTTATTTCTGTTATGTGCCTCTCCCTCTATTCCCTACTGTGCCTCTCTCCCCGCTGCTCTATCTTCTTCAGCCTTCTTCTCCCCGCTGCCGAGTTCGGTTTACTCTCTTCCCCACTACAACGCTCCCCGCTGCTCCACCTCCTTCTCCCCGCCGCCGAGTCCGCCGGAAACATGAAGAACCCGCCACAGATCCCGTACCGGTATCCGCATCGTATCCGGCGGACACCGGTACGGCACCCATTTAGCCGAGTCCGAGCATCACAGGTTATACATTGCTAAACAAGGATAATGGTGAAACCTGCCGATTGACACCACATTCAGGCATGAGCTCTGCTGCAGCTACCACGAACTCCCTACCATATTTTCCAGCAAACAACATTTGCACCTGCTGCAACTCAGGAAGGTCAGCACACCTGGGGGCAGCAAAGCATACACTGGAGATTGCCTCCTTCAGATCCAAGGGGCATTCCCTGAAATGTTTACATCATATACAGCTGAGCTTCTAAAGACTACTAAAGTTGGAAACAGAAGATTGTATATTTTCCATTAAAGAACATAATAAAGCACCACACAAGGCAAGAGTGGGAAGTTCAGAAAGCCCAAAAAACAACCAAACTAAACCTAAGCACACTAGACCTTATAACTAACATAGAACCATAAAATAATTCAATGATAAGCATGACAAATAAGTTCAACTTCAAGTAGGACCAATGGCTTCATGGCAAAAGACAACCCCCACATTTGACATCAATCATCCTCATTGCTAGCAGATGGACGAATAGCCACCAAAACACACCGCACAATCATATAATAAACAAATCTGTGATATCAAGCAATAGGACCTTCATCGCTGTTAAATGCATTAAATAAAGGAGTGGAAAAGGTGGCACAAGTCAAAAGAACCAATAGAACAATAGTGACAAGAAATGATTCTACTTGGACGATTAGAGGAACAATGTGGTTGAAACACAAACATAAACTATGGAGGAAGCAGAGATAACAGGTGAACAAAAACGTAAACGAAGAGCATGCAAACATGAAGAATCGATGGGGAATGCTGCCGGTGGTGGTGTTGATGGAGACAGAAGGTGGAGGCTTATGAAGTCGAAGTAGCAATGTGTTGCACATCAGTGGGTTTGATAGACATGGATTCTTTGGATTTAAGGGAATGTTTTAGGTTTTTAGCAAGGGAGAAATCGCTATTTCATATTTGGGATGGTTAACCAAAACTTTGATTAAAATATTGGGGGAAACCTAATATACCACTACTTTAGTATCATGCCAAAAACTAAATCATATAGACACTAAAAAAACCTGTATTGATATGGTACAATCAACAATGGAACACTTTGAAAGTGGAAATAGACCCAAACTCTTAAATTAGAATCATGACACAACCAAGCTACTCTACACATACTAGACCTCACTATTAACATAGAAACAAATAACAGCTCAAATATAATTACTTCTAATTCCCAAATAAAACCACGCAAATTGTAAAGATAAGCCGAGGATCACAGGGAAAAATCAGCTATTTTATTTGTTTAAGGGCTCTGAAATTCCACCATCCTCTACCTAACTCTGTTCCCTTGTCTTATGCATATGAAACTGGAAGCAAATAAGGAAAATTATTATGATTTCGGAGCCAATCATTCAATTAGAGGTTGAATATTGATAAGAGTGAATACAATCATAGCTGCTTCGTCAATCTAAACTAATAAATTTTATAAGGGAAACTATCGGCTTTGCGCACAGTATTTTCAGGAATAAGTGTGCACACAAACGTAAACATAAACAGCACACCGAGTATACACACAAACTTAAACATAAACAGAACACCAGAATAGATGTCAATTTTAGAATATTATGACCACAAAATTTGTCAATTGATTCCTATATATGTATAGCTTTATGATGTTTCAACAACATAAAAACTCCATTATATATCCTTCAGAGATTAGGCCAATTCCAACTAACGCAAAATCCTATATATGTATAGCTTTATGATGTTTCAACAACATAAAAACTCCATTATATATCCTTCAGAGATTAGGCCAATTCCAACTAACGCAAACAAGACAAAATTTCCCCAAATCATTCTAGGATAACAATTCTAATTAAAATCACATCTTTTCCGGTGTAAAAAATGCTCGGTACTACAAAAACATAATTATTATTGTTTATTTACCATAGAGAAACAAGCATGAAAAGAATACAAAGCAGTACCTTTGTACTTCAATAATCGGAAGGCGGACAGCAATAAGCTCACAAAAGAGCTCAACTATTTCTTGTGCCGCCATCATCTTCTCTTCTCTTATGATATGTTCCACCTGATGAAGAAAGTAACAATAGAAACATATAGCTTATAATTAAGAGGTGGCTTCAAATCTTCTAATAACCTCTCAGTGCGTTCCACAATCACCAAAAAGATGAACATTTAACAAAATGAAAGCAAAAACACTGAAGTATTTTACTACCCGAATTCTAGCGGTGGCCTCTTGACCAGTTTCAAGTAGCTTGGCGATTTCTTTTCGCATCTGCTTTAACTGAATCTCTCTCCGATTCCTCAGCAACTTAATCCGAGGGATTGTGAGCTTCAGCAAAGTCTTACTGCAATTTTGCACCACGAAAGAACACACAATTAGTTGGCGATTCACACAACTACCCATTCCCCCACCCAAAATTCGCGATAGATAATCAATTTTCATTATCTTGACGATCATAAAAAACAAGATCAATAGAAGAAGCTCCATAAAGAAACCTAAAATAAATACACAAAGAAAAGCAAAGTAAATTGAGATTATTACCATTTAGCAGCGTTAAAGCGCTGTTTGAAGAAGGAATCAAGCATCGACATGGCTAAAATGTCAGTACAGAATCCCTCAGTTTCCAAATTGGCGATGAATTATTCGGAAGATCGAGGTCGGACGCCGTGTAGAGATATATTTCGGGGTAGAGAGAAAAATACGATTTTTATTTGTAGCAGGTTTAGGAGAGATATCTTAGTCTGGAAGGATGTTCCGAGAGTTGTTAACTTTGTTATGGTTTTAGCCTTTTGGACGGATACATTGCCGACGTGTTTTGGACTTTTGGTTTGGTTGTGGGATTTCGTTTCACATCATTTCGGCATTTTGTAATTTGCTCCAAAAATGATAATTTTTTTTTTTTTTTGGGTACAAATGACGCCTAAGCGTCGGCAAAGGAAGCTAAATAAAAACTAAGAAGAAGCTACAGCAGGGGGTGAGAAGGGAGAAAAAAATAAACTCAAAACCGCGGAAACCAAGTATATGTCGTATCAGCAGCTAGAGCGACCCGAGATACATCTGGAGGGAAAGCCCATGTAGTAAAGAACTCTTCTGTGTTTGCACCAAGCTTGGCTAGAGAATCAGCAACCGCATTTCCTTCACGCAGGATATGACACCAACGAACCCTTGGAAGTTGGACCCAAATATCCTTAATGCGAAGGGCCAAAGATTTCAACCAGTGGCCGTCACTAATACCATGATGAAGAATCTGCAAGGCCTCGAGAGAATCAGAATAACATATGACCTCCTGAAAACCCAATTCCAATATACGCATCATACCATGAAGAATTGCAAGGAGTTCAGCAGCAAGATTGTTGGTATATCCAGCGGAACCAGAAAACCCTTCAATCCATCTTCCATTTGGTTCACGAAAAACACCTCCAAAGCCAGCGGGGCCTGGATTGCCTAGCGAGCTACCATCCACGTGAAGAATAGGGCATGAAACGTTCAAGGAGTTCCATGTTACCCATCTTAACCTCTCACTTCTAGGTTGCTTACCACAAGCCCTATCAAAACAAAATCCTAAGGATAAAGCCTCCCGTGTAGTTAACTCCAAATTGATAATTTTTGATATATACAACCTCCCACTTTTATTTATTTATTTATTTATTTATTTTTTTGATACGAACCCACAGTGCACACAAGTTTAGTATAAGTAAAAATTCTAAAAATTTGATATTTAAATACTACAAGAAGTGACAAATCTAACAAAATCCACTTAACTATATTTCAACTTGTATAACTATTATAAAACTTTAAGTCAAGGTGAGCTCATGAACAGTAGCAAAAGTGTTGATGAGCAAGGAAAAAAACGGATGGAGTAGTTATCTCGGGTATGTTCTACGCATAGGGCAGTAGCTGCGAGCTGCAGCGGTAGAAAACTGTAGCTGTAGAAGCTGTAGCTATCAAATTTTACACAAGTATTCATAGAAGTAGAAGTAGCTGTGCTGAATTGTAATTTAAAGAGAAAAATTAATTAAATTGGAAAGCAGCTTTTAGAAGCTCTAAAAAACTACTCAGAATTGCTTCTTATTGTAAAGTTTTTCGGAGCTGCAATTCAGCTAGTGTGCAGAATCGGACTATTATTTTGATATAAAATTTAAATCTTCCAAAAATTGCGTGCAGAATAGACCACCATTTCACAGGTATAACCTCGTTTTTTAAACTTCCATTTAATCTTTTTTTCATGAGATTCCAACTTGCCACCGTTTGTGTATACAAAATTTAACTTTCTTTTTTTTTTTTTTTTGAAACCAAGTATCCCAGCCGCATTGACAAAATTTAGCTTTTAAGCCGCCATTTGTATATAGAAAATTCTGCATTTGAAGTCCAACGGATGAAATAGTATATGAGGCCTTGGATACACCATTATTCACGGTGGCCCTCATTTTCTACCCAAATAGGTACTACAAATTAAAAAACAAGAGGGACAAACCATTTCCAATCACTTTCACCCCAGGTAAAAAGGGCCAATAGAAAACTGCTCGGATTCATAAAAATTTACAACTCCTAGCAGTTTGAAATTTTCTTAATCCACTTGTATCCAGTAGAAGGAACTTTTGCGTTTAAAAGCAATCATTTGATCATATTTCCAATGACTTTCACCCCCAGGTAAAAGGGGCCCTCAAATGTCAAGCATGCTTGAAAAATCTATTCTCCATTGCTGCTAAAACACTGCCCATTTTTGCAGCCAGAAGAGTTTATGCTTCCAACAGAAATGCCAAGTCCACACTCCCTACATATATTTTCTAACACTGTCAAAACATACGGAGCTAAGTATTCAAAACACAGGCATAAGCACTGGATGAATCCCACACTTTATGGCACAGATAACTCGACCATTCCAAGATGGAAGATCTCTCTCTACTATATTCCTTATTCATCTATATTGAATAATAATACTACTACTTGTTTATTACATCCTGTAAACTTTAATTTTACACAGGCATTGTGCAGGAAGTTCAAGAAATGGGATATCAGGGAACTACAACAATTCAAGCCGAGAATAACAGAAGACTGCATGACTGGGTTCTCTCGAGATTCCAACTAACTACAGTACGATGATATATACGAGTCTGAGACCAGCATGTTTTCTTTGGTTTTCTTCAACTGTACCTTGAACTAACAGAAGCACCGCACTATTGAACAGAAACAGTCTTCACTTTGACGCAGGGACATATTTGTAAGGACAAAACGCGAGTCAGAAGATAGTAACTGACTGAAATTGCATATCTGGAAAATTGAAAGCAGCTGAATCACTGGAGCACCCCTCGTAGCTCGTTCATCAATTGATCTCTAATAGATGGATCCGTCTGTAGTAGAAGCATTCGTTGTTAGTAGAATTACAAATGAGGAAAGGATTAACGAAATTAAATATCACATTTTGGGAAAAAGTAGTTTACTGTTTTCAAGAAAGATGAAAGTGCTTGAGGTAGTGCTTGTAGATCCGCTGTGGAATTCCCCATGTTGGACAACTGAAGCAACATCTTTTGCACACGTAATTTCTGTAGCTTTTCCTCATAGTGTCTAGAATCAGCCTGCCATGAGAAAAAAGATTCATCGTCCATCCAAGAATTTTCTTTGCCTCCTGCAATTTCCGAGTTTAAGAACCATTCCTTGATTGTGTCTCTTGCTGATTTATAATCAAGCTGGGAACCAGCGGCATCTTTCACAGTCTTCACTAATGAATCCTCTACAACTCTGCGATGCAGCCTCTTGTAGAAGAATGACCGAGAGGTAGACCATTCGACAACCTCTTTTATTACCTCTTTAGCAGCCATCCTGAGGGATGTATCATGAAGCTCTGCAAATTTTGTAGCTATTTGAGTATACAGTGGCAGCAGCTTTTTCTCTCGAGCTTTTATTTGCTTCTTTACATCTTCGATTAAATATGGTTGGGCTGTGTTTGCTTCCTGAAGTTTAGACTTCAAGTCGATTAGCACTGGGTCGAGCCTACTCATACATTCCAGCAGTTCTCTGTTTCGGAACTTAATCTCAATCAAACCCTCAGGCTCGAGGACATTTCCTTTAGCTGTTCTTTCTGCATACATTTCGATGTGATCAGGATTGATCTTACTGTCCACAACCACCCATGCCCCACCACGGAGCTCGCCCATCATGGGTATGTATATGAAAACAGGCTGTTGGTAAACTCTGAGGTTCTCAACAATAGTTGATCCAGCCTGTAGAATGCCTTCAAATAGGTCCCTCTGCCCACCCGAAAAGCCTCTCCAGTTCGCAAGAATGAAGAGAGGTAGTTCTTCTCTATTAAAATCCATCAAAGCTTGAGCAGTCTTGGAGGCAGAGTCAGGAAACCACACCTGCCCTGCTTGTGGAACAACCCTCTCATGGGAATCCAGCTGCCCGGGATCTGCAGGAATAACTTGCATCATAGTCTGTGTCTCGACTGCAACAATTCCTACTGGTATTCCTCCAAGCTTTGCACGCCCAGTGACGACTGTTCTTGCCCATCCCTCCAATGTCTCAATGAAGCTATCCCTATCAAATAAACCCCCAAGCCATTTCCCAGCACCATCCACAGCACCACATATGGCTGCACGGGGATCACACGAGGTCTCAGGTAGGTATTCAACAGGTCTGTCAGGAGAATCCAATGGACTAAGAACAGGGAGCGGGCCGCCAACATATGGTGGAACAAAGCTTAACCACTTTAAAATAGCTGATATGCCCTCCAGATCATCTGAGACTGTGAGATGTACAACTCCATTTGTGGCCATAATTTTAGGCCCACCAAGTTGCATGTGGGAGCTATATACTTCCCGACCAAGGAGCTTGTTTAATGCAGAGAATCCTGTCAGGATAATTGGTTGATCAAGCCTCTGTATGCACCGCATGCCAAGACGAGCAAGATAAGCACCAATGCCAACAGTTCTACCAGTCACATAGGTTACTGTAAATGTTTCATGGTATGCCCTAGAATATGCACTGGCAATGGCACCACTGCCAGTTAAGTTTTCAACTCCTAAACCATCCTCCTTCCCTACAATAGTGTCTATGACCCATCGACTCTCTCCACTTGGGAGCTTTAACTCATGTGCAATCACAGATGTTCCAATTCGATCATAATCCTTGGAATCTAAATAAACATATTGGAAACCACGGTCAGGGTTTGTTTCGTCAGACCAGCCAACTTTAAAGCAAGATTTTACTTCCTCTGCTACACCAATGCGGGCACCTGAATTTGCTGCCAGATAAATAAGAGGTATTTTCTGCGCACAAGCAATATTGGTCACCTGTTGAAAAAACGCATCCTCTCTGGGACCAAATGAGCCATTTTTAAAAGTCACATCATTTGCCACGATGAGAATTTTCCTTCCAGAAGGAAATTCTGGTGTGGACATTTCCATACACCAGGCTACCATACCAACATCATTAAGTGCAGGCTGTCTCTCAACCGAAACAAGAGGAGTACCCCATGCACCTTTCTTGTCAGCGAAAACCAACTCTGTGACTTTGAGAACTGCTTTGTCTTTTGGCTTGCTGACTACATGATTTTTGGTCCACGAGTTGTCTAGAGCTGCTTCAAATGCCTGAAAAGTGAGGCTATTAGAAATATAAATGATTAAAACTCAATCAACTATGTGACTCAAAGTCCTGGCATATACCAGTGGAAAGTCATAGCAATAAGTGGTGCTACTTTTCCTTGCTATCAGTCGTTTCTGGTCAAGAACTCCCAAAGGTCTATATTGTGCATTCACAGGTAACCCATGCAATGGGGCCAGTCCAGAGGTGGAATGGTAGATTACTCTCCCTTCACAGGAATCCTCAACTTCTCTATAAACCTGAATGTAAAACACAAACGTGTTATTATTTCACTAAATTTTCCAATCAAACTATAATTTGAATTTTCTAGATGTTGTATACAACAACATGAACACTTTTGACTGCATAACGCTGCAACAAAGAAATGATACCCAGTAATTTAAAAGTGGCTTTCAAAAGAAATGTCATGGTTAACAGAATCATACTGTGACATGTATTTTGTTTACTCTTTCACAATATTTAGCCATTTTTTTTTTGTTTTGGGTGGGTGGGTCGGGGTGTGGGGTAGATAAGGAATTCAAAATAAAAGCTATACATCAGAATCCTGCATTTCCATAAAAAACAGATTGCATCGACTTTCAAAGTTCACTTTCATCTATTTTCGGACAGGACAGAAGATCATTTCTCTGGACCAATAAATTATTGCAACCTGCAGGTATTCTGTCGCATCACAGGATGTTAAGTAAATTACTCACATGCACGATGCAAGTGTGACCAGTCACATTGGCAACTACGACTCTCCAAGCTCCATTAGCATCTCCTTCAGAGGATATCCAAAGCCTAACTTCCCACTCACATACTCCTAACCGATGCATTTTGACACCTACTGATGCGTTAAGTTCATGGGCTAGGCCATCCAGTATTTTCACCACTACAGCTTCTTCACGCCCATCAGATACTTCAAGTGTTCTGGAGGTGATTTCCACAAAATTTGTCAACATCTAAAATATGAATGCTGAGGCTGAAGAAAAGAAAGACAGAATCTTACTTGTCGAATGGCAAAAGATCATTTATTTGTTGCTCCTGCAAGATATAAAGGAACATGTGTGCGTGTTCAGATTTTATGGCAGAATTATGGGCATTGAGTTCAAGCTCCTCCATTGCAGACATTAAGGACCTCAAAATGCTCCTTGAAGTGAAAGACAGAGCCCAGAAAGATTGAGTCATTCCCTCATACAGTCCCTGGTATACAGTCAGACCTTCACTTGAAATGGGCTGCCTGACAAGTGTTCTGAGAAACATCCTTTGGATAGGAAATGGCTTGTCAACTACAGTATAAAGGTGCCACTGTCGATCCCGAGAAGGAGTGTATCGTATATTTTCATATTCTTTTAGTTTTTCCTGTTGACAAGAAATCATTAAATGTAGCCATAAGATAACTAAATAGAGAACACATCAAAAAGCTGAAGAGAAACCAACCAGCTCAAGGTATATGGATAGAGGTGGATCTAAGTGCCTCAGTAGAGGTTCCTCATCATAATAGAGTTTTTCAGCTGACCAGTGGAAGGAGTGTCTCATAGGTCCACGGCCTTCATCTCTCTGTATAATACAACTAACAACACCCACTCCAGCATTTCTAAGGTTCGAACTTACTTCTTTCTCTTTCAATATTTTGGCCAACTTGTAGATTCTCTCTTGAGCCTGGTCCTCATCACCACTAAAGAATACAAGTATTATTAAGGCATAAAGAAGACATCGAACCACAAAATCATTTAATCATAAGGCAATCTAAAATGTCTAATCACCATCTTACTAGTTTAGAGAAACTCATCATATTTAATAAACATACCATGTGCCAAACCTTTTTTAGAGCCTAACATGTGATAATCTTTCTCATGAATGCAAGGCTTTGAGAATTGAACAAAACCTTGATTCTATGAGATACCATTACCACTTTAATTGACCAGTCATCCAAAAATATAAAGTATTACATGTTTTTTTATGTTTTTTATTTCCATCTGGACTTGTAAATGTAAAGACACACAAATCAGAATAAGTGATGAAAGACAATAAAAGGGATCATAGACCTGAATCTCAGCCTGCTATCAAATTTCCATTGGTCTACAGAGAAATGAGTTCAAGATATTCTGATAAGTATCGAACATGAGATTTGAATGCTGGATTATTTCTATTGTGGATCGCAACTTGTTACAAGAAAAGGGCTATCTTATGCCAATAACATTACCAAGGAGCCAGTGTAGAAACAAGTTATCTAATAGTCCTATATGAATCTACTGGTCAACTCAAGAGGAGAACTTGTTAATATAGCAATAGAGATATGGCCTTTATATGCCACAAACACTACCTGTCCTGGAGTAAGCTCATTTGGTTGTCGAAGCCAGCCAATGAAATATGCATCATATTATCACAAGTGGCAGGATGCAGGGATCCATTGGGAATTACAGATTGCAAGTTTTGTGTTGCTTCCTTCAGTGCAGCTGTTACCACTGTAGGCAAGAAATGGAGAGATTTGATCACAACCATTGCTCCCCATTTCCTTGCATTCCTCTTATCAACTTCTGTTTCGTTTGAAATTCCATCTCCTGGAGTGTTCTTTCTTTGTAGATGTCCATCCAAGAACTCCCATGATGCTATAAGTCCAGATCTGTGCCATTGCATTCTGATACTGCCCTTTACAAGATAGGGCTGATGACAGAAGATGAAAGATTAGAAAGCAAATTCCACAGCTTGTTTAGCAATCACTTTCTAGGTCTAGAATTATCATACCTGGTATAATCTTCTAACATAAGTCTCAACAACTCTCCGCTGAAGTGTATGATCACTGTGGTCAAAGAGGCCAACAAGTGCATCTTCAACGGCCATAGGAGCATTCACTAGAGCTTCCATTCGGTCATTTATTGCACTTTTTCTCTTAGGGGTATCCATGTTCTCACCATCTTCAGTAAACATTTCTAATTCTGAAAGACTTCTAGCAATACATGATCGAAGCTCACTAAGTTTTGTCTGCTCTAGCAGTTGACTTGCTTTGAGTGCTAACTGCATAAATATAGTTGAGCATCAGATGTCCATGGAATAACAAGATAAAGGTGGTGTGCGTTAAAATTATGCCAACTATAATTATTCAGAACATTTTAATAAATTAAGTATTTAATTTATGCCGAGTGGATTAAATAAGATATGCCAATAAAGATATGCAGCAGGACCAATAAAGATATGCCAAGTGGATTAAATACAAATAAAATATGAGGGGAAATGCAAACCTCAGAGTAGTTTGTATGGTTGAGTGTCGAAAAGCGAATTAGTTGATCACGATATGCAGCAGGATTAGGGTACACAAGATGTTCCAGAAGGCGTAGTATCAACTTATTTTTACGCTTGATGCCCTAAAAACAATTCATAAATGATTTTTTAATGAAGTAGCAATGACAAGACCAGTAAAGGCATGAATGATAATGTTCGCTATACCTGATGGGAAAGAACAATGTCCACAATTTTCAGGAGATTCTTTTGGTATTGAACTCTTAATCGTTCAATCACATCAGCCTGAAAGTTTAAGACACATTTAATTGCATTTCCAGATGAGAACAAAGCCTATTCAGAAACTTCTTCTGTTGCTTCCAGATGTTGGTCAATCAGATTTTAGAAACCGTAACGAATAGTTTATGGTTACTGGAAATATATAGTTGTCAATGACTCAACACAGAAACAAAGGTACATCATAAAGTCTTAGTGATGGGGCATTAGAACCCAAGAGAAGTAATTTAAGAAGAGAATATTTGTTTAAAATTTCTGGTCTAAATAGGCCACAAAAAATTTAGAATACAATTAGCACTTATATTGCAAAGTATTTTCAAATATGTTTTACCTCTATATTGTCGTTAAACAATTCTTCCACACATAAATAGTCTTCAAAAAGGCCTTGAACTATGATCCTAGCATGGCTTTCTCTACCACGCTCATAGGACTTAACAAGACTCATCAGAGGCTCAACCAATCGTTCTTGGGCCCCTTTTTCCTTATCGGGACAGTAATTTAAATGCGCCTGAAGAATTAAGGATAAGTTTAGTGGAAACTTTCATCAGAACATATATAAAGATGCTTTTCTCTCTAAAGGGCTAAAGGCAAAAGAAAAGAGTGGAACAGGTCAGTAACCAGAAAAATGACTAACCTCCAGAATACCACGCAACAGTTTTGCAGGGAACTCCACATTTTGCATAATGGCAATCCCTTCAAACTCTTTGTATCTTGTTTCCAACTGCATGAAATTTTAAATAAAAAAGTTGGGCACGAAACTAATATTTGCTAGAAAACAAAAATCTTAGCTTCATTCTCAGTTCAACCTCATATCTAAGGTCCTTTGGTAGTCTGTTTGCCAGAACAGCGAAGCATTCTTGCCACTGGAGGAAAGGGAGCTCAGGACTATCCAAGCAACCAAGCAAATTTTGGACAACCTGAAATGAAACATTCAGTGTATGAATTAAAAACTCCTTCCAGCAAATGAAATGAGTATAGGCAAGCAATATTCACATGAATCATGATCACTTAAACATATAAGTCCGTCAGTACCAATAAAATATTATAAAAAATATGCAATGACAAAGAAAACTGTACTTGGTCAATGTTATGTTCATATCCAGCAAGAATCATTCGAGCTGCATTCAAATTTGCAGCACATCGCTGATGAACTTTATCAGAAATGGCTGTTGGAGGACCGAGAATGGGAAAACCACCATGGAAGGGTTCTGCTTTCCGAACTGCTGAAGGATCATCTAAGTCAAGTCTTGCTATGAGCTCTCCAGCCTATAAAATCATAGCTTTCTTAGTAGCTCGCAAGAACAGAAGACCTTATATCTTCTAGTGCAAACAAAGTTACCTGCATGGGTTGACCCTCAGACATTGAAAAATGGATTCTTCCCGAAGCAGGTGAAAGAAGGGGCATACACATCTTCATGACTTCGACTTCAGCATAAGGTGTGTCAGCATCAACATGGCTGCCATCTACAACCAGATACCTAAGTAGCTTGCACGGTGTTTCTGCTACCAACTTCGATGGATCATGATCATTCTGTATATAAATAATTAACTTATTAGATCTCAACTGAAACTGGAATGCCCATACGATACATCAGGAAGAACAAATGGCACCTGAAGCAAGCAGGTTCTTCCATCAATAAGAAGGCGTGTTCCAGCAGCTTCCTCTTCTGCATATATAACATGACTGTTTCCATCCAGCTGCACAATCACATTAACCAACCTCCAGTGTTATAATGTGCTATATTGATTAAAGATGCAATTGCAAACCATAGCAGTGGATAGCATAAGAATATTCCCAATGTGACAGAAAATTAACCCCTTGCCTGCATGAGCAGACCACCATCACGTAAAGTATGTATTTCTGCTTCAATTTCAGAATCATTCATCCTCAATCTATAGCTTCCTGGGCCTCCTCTTACCATATGGATCTAAATTAGACAAAAAATTTGAGAAACATTACAAAAATAACCAAGTAACACACACAAATAATCGAGAGGAAGGGAAGTAGGACTCCATTCAATTGTTAAGTTTCACAACTTACAGTATATTTGCTTCCTTCAATGTTCAGCGAAACTTGAGAATTAACCAGTGAAATATGCTGCAAGAGGAACAAGTCTATTTATTAATTTATGGCGGATAATAAGAACTAACTTCAAATAGCATGTAGTTTGAAGTACCTTGGGGGGAATTTGCCCCTTTTCAAGGTAGCCAATATATTCTGAAACCATTGCTGCACTACTAGCAGAAGCTTTCTGATTTTACAATATGGAGAAAATACATTACTATATTTCATTGTTGGAAAAGTTTACCACATAATAAAATAAAGATTCCAGGAGCACATAACCAAGGCCATACGTACATAAAGAGCACCTCCGACTACTGAAAGATACCATGGTGGCCTTTCTGCTCTGACCCTCATGGCAATTCTGCTATCTAGCCATCCTGTGTGAATTCTATTTTCCTTGTAATCTAAATCCTGAGGAGATGTTTGATAATTGTCAAAATTTCATTCAAATCACATTATGTGAGTACTATGTTAAGTTTTGTGATATATGATTCTCACATGTAAGAGATCAATTGAGTAATCAACATTTGTACGGATTTCTCCTCTTATTTGAATTTCTTTGAGTCCAAGAACCATATTTGCAATGGCCAAAGCTCGGGATTCCCCAAAAGCGAAGACATGGCCTGAGGGAAAAGAAAATTCATATAGTAGCAGGAAGTGCAAGTTTGATATAATCACAATTTGGTTTCAGAGGCCATAAGAAGCATGTCAGAACTCAGCACTCCGATAAACAGCCCACAAGCACACTGAAACATGATATTCATACATATGCGAATAGATAATAAAAAGTAGAAATTTCAGGGATACAGTTATCTAAAGATCTTATAGACAGGCATATTTATATTTATATATATTTTTTGAAGATTTAAGGAACGGTCTTAGTATGTGTGATCCAATGCTTATTGCTGACCTGATATAATGATTTCATTAAACTTTTGTTTCAAAATAATTGTTCTAACAAAATAGAAACAAATTTTATATTCTCTTTCCCATTGTGCTGCCCCTATTAATTTATTACTATATGTTACTATCTTGTAATAAGTGACTGTTGTTCAAGAACGGTGTATTAGAGTTTAAAGAAACATTCTTAACGAAGGAAATGAACCACCCATATTCATCATATTCGGCATATGCCAAATGTCTTCATTTTGCACCCTAACTTAATTGCAAGTATTTGAGGCCAAGAGAGTATTAATTTTTTTATGATTTAAGGTATTTGAGGAAAACAAAAAAGGGGATATCTTTAGTTATCCCCGACTGCCTGATCAAACTTAAGAACTTACCAAATTGGGAATCTGAAAATTCATGAATACCCCCTCCAGACTGCAATTAATAAGATTAATCAGAGGTAGTTTTGAATATAGAAACCCATATGAAAGTAAATCATTAATTTGTACCTTGACAGAAAAGTATGCCCATACATTAGGCTTACTTTTGAAACTGAGTTCCTGCCAGTGTTAATCGAATTGGTTAATGATCATAAATAAACAATTATCAAAACAAAATTCCTTTCTTTTTAAATTTTTATTTTTAAAAATGCTGACCTGCACTCTTCCGCCTGTTGGCTTAAAACCATCATCTGGATCTTCGCTTGTCACACGAACGGCAACACAATGACCTTTGGGCCTTGTTGAATCAGCCTTGTCAAAGTCAAATGGCGTAGCAACAATAGATGTTTTCTTCCAAGCATCGTATCCTCCACCATGTTCCATTCCATAAAATCTTCGTATTTCTAATATAAGTCGATTCAAGAAACACAATTAACAAAGACAATCATACCACCACCACCCCCCCCCCTCCCACCCACGGGAAAAAAAAAAAAAGCTTCAGAAACAAACCTGGAATTTGCCAAAGTGGGATGCCCATCCCAACAGCAACTTGTGCTGCAGGAAGATTTATCTCAGCTATCCACTCAGTGACAGGGTGCTCCACCTAAATTGTAAAAAGGAAATGTAAGTCCTTTTGCAGCCAGTTCAATCTTAGTCAATACAGAAGTTCCCCAGTTCCTCCAATAATCTTGATTGCCTCACATTCATAAGTATAACCATTATTGTGCTTCAGATGCCTAGATGCCTAGAAATTGAACATAGGCATGTCCTAGAAAGAAATCAAAACTGTTCCTGTTGGTGATAATGCGCAGGAGTAAAACCTGCAGTCGTGGGTTGAGCTCCAGAAAGTAATATTCCCCAGTGTCCATACTGTATAAATACTCCACTGTTGCAGCTCCAACATAATTTACACTTTTGGCCAACCTTCTGGCAGCCTGCTCAAGTTTCTTTGTCGTCTCTAGGGGAGCAATAGTAATTGGGCCCTCTTCGATAATCTGAATTGACATAACAACAAATGGAGCAGATGAACTGGCATGAGTAATGTGATGTGCCAATAAGATAAAGGCAACATAAGCCACACATCTGCAATTAATTATCACAATAATAAGCAAAGCAGGAAGTGACCTTTTGGTGTCTTCTTTGAACACTGCAATCACGGCTGTGCAATGCTGCAACATTTCCATATTGATCACAAAGCAGCTGAACTTCAAGATGTCGGCTCTGAGAAACGAGTATAATGTCAGTGGCAGAGTTCAGGTTGGTATTCTTCATACTGTAAATAATATGAATTCTCTGACCTGGGAAGCAACTTTCATGATAAATATGGGGGAACCAGGGACTTCACCCTGAACTTGCTTGAATAGAGCCCTGACCTCATCATCATTGTGAACCTGCAAATACCATAATATGCATTCTTGTTAGCTCTTACGCAATAAACTACAAAGTTTCAAGCCCGCAAACTTCACAAAAGGAATTAGTTCAATAAGAAAAATGTGCACAACGAATAATGATGAGAATAAAACCTTTCTTATGCCCTTTCCACCTCCACCCCAAGATGCCTTGATCATAGCAGGGTAACCCACAACTTGACAACTAGCAATCGCTTCTTCTGTTGTATAAACACATGCTTCACGATATATGGAATCTGGAATAGTGATCAAAGAGCTATTTGGAGGAATTTTCACCTAAAATATGATGTTCGGTATACGTGAGAAAATGTAAAGAAAGCATGCATGCTTCATAACTGGGAACCAAAAGAGCTTACATGAGAGCCACTCCATGGAAGAGTTGGCACTTCTGCTGCTTGTGCAATCAAAGAGGACCCAATTTTATCCCCCAGTGCACCCATTGATGCTGCTGAAGGGCCAAGAAATACAATGCCTTTGGCACCTAAAGCGTCAGGTAGTTCTGGATTTTCAGATGCATGACCCCAACCAGGCCACACAGCATCTACATGTGTTATCTCTGCCATCTGGACAACAAAGAAATGAACTATTTACTATTCATATCAATTCATCCTGCAATACCCCATTCTACTTGATCCATGTTTCCTATACCCACATATATACAAATTTTGTAGCTACACATAATTAAGCAGGGAAACAGAGTATGAACCATCCCTATATGCTGACATTATAACTTCATTCAGAACCAAATTTCATGTAGGAAGCATCCTTTTGCGAGTTTTGCCAACCATTTCATTGTATACATTTAGATCTTACATGTGAGCATTCAAAAATCTTTAACATACTCTTCAAAACCAAATTTCCTTGTATTAGCTGTAATATCCCGTATAACATGCAAATGAGCCAAAACAAAGTAATAAAGATATAAATAACATAACATTCACATACCTCAACAATGAGCTGCACATTTGCATAGTTATTATTGTTAGTGCCGCCAGGGACTTCTACAAATTGATCTGCTATCCTGATGTGCTCTGCATTTATCCTCATGTCCTCCGGAGTAGCCATTGCAACCAATAATATTGCCTTCTCAGTACCGAAAGTTTCATAAGCCCAAGCTCTAATACTACGTATAAATTTGACAGCTGCCATTCCATTGTTGGCAATCAAGATACTATGAATTGGCCTCTTCCCACCAAGGGCGTGACAGAAGTCTTCAACAAGAGGTACCATACTTGGAGACCTTGTTAGAACAGCTCCGTTTAGGTAACCATTGGAAGGCTTCAAACCAACACCCATCGGCCTCCTTTGGGCTTCTGACATATTGTTGTTCCTATAAACAATAAAAAATTAAAAAAATTAAAAAAAATCTCATGATCAACTGGCATCAAAACATTAAAGTTGGTACAAAACTCGGTAGCTAATAACTGCTCCAATAATGAATTCAACGCTAATATTACATCCCTGAAAAAGCATTCACTTTTTGCAAATGAAATGAATAACAAGAGAACAGAAACATGAGAAAAGAGACAAATTAAATTGAATCTGGGAAAGGAAATGAGAATCAAAATTGGCAGACGGTGAGACGTAATAATTTGTTCAGCAATGATAGCATAAGTTGATCTTCTACAACTGACTCCTTGTACTTTCAGAGACCAACATATAAGATAATCAATAACACGCACCAACCTAATTTGAATGCCTAAAAACAACAAGGACAACGAGTGAGCAAATTCACAAAGATCAGATACCCAAGAAACTAAATTGAATTCCCATCAAAAGAAATCAAGCAACCTCGATTAACTTATCAAGGAAACAGAATCAAAGAACTAACTTTCAAACAAAATCACACAATCCTAAAGTCTCCTCTCTCGCCAAGACTATTTTCAGCTCAACACCGCCAAAGGAAATCAAGGAATTAAATTTCCTCCACTAAACTCAAAGTAAAAAGCCCCAATTGAAAAACATTTAAAAAAAAATAATAAAAACACCGGCACCACCACAACCAACGGAAGTATCACCAGCTAACTCACCTCTATAGAAGAGCCCAGAATGCAGGAACACTGAAAAAAAATCCTCTCTTCCGTCAGCCCAATTGGCTCACCTCAAACATGGCAAAGAATGTCAAGAAAAGAATCACAGGGCCCCAAAAGGGATGAAAATTGAAGGACCAAAGATTGAAATCAAATGCGAACATGCAAATCTGGATTCCGGGGTTCACGCCAGTGGAATTGCTGACTAGAAATGTGAATTGACAATTTGTATAAGTTATGAGTAGTAGACGGAAGTAGATGTGGGTTTGCTTGCAGCGCATATAAATTATTAGACTCGAGAGTTTTTAGTTGCGGATTTGGTTAGGATTGGTTGGAGGCTGCAACAATAAATGCAATTCACTTTGAAGGGGACCTCACTCAGACGGCCTCTCCAATGAAGGGCAGCACGTGGTGCCCGCCTACCCATTGCCATTGCATCCCACTGTCCCACAATTACAATTCAATTCATCAATCATCCGCCCATCTGCCTTCCTCAAACTTTCCCCCACTCCATTGCCGTGTTCGGACTTTGATTGTCAATCCCAGGTTGGGGATTCAGTGAAAATACTGTAAACGTATGAAACTGGTGTGATTGATGATACTCCTACATAGCCGCGGTTGTTTCAAGATACTGTTCCATTTCTACACATTTCAGAGTAAAAAGTCTATCAATAAAGTACTACTACAAAATTGGTAATATTATAATTACGCTATCTGTAATCAAGTGTGGAGAATTTAGCAATGTCGTAAGCCTTTAATATTATTACATGAGTGTTATTATTATAAATACAAGTAATTAGTCTATGATTGTGTATAGGATTTTCTTAGAATCACACGGCTTAATTGCTTGTAATTATAAGTAAATGGATATATGGCAACTTGCATTTAAAATTTTTAAATTTTTAGAAAGTTTAATAAGTAAATGGAGTATTTCTTTTCCTATTTGATAAATAAAAAGGTTTAATATTAATGATTTTTAAAATAAATGCTTATCCCATATTAATACTCCCTCCGTCCCAAAATAATAATCTTTTTAGAGATGAAAAAGTGTTCCGCAATAATTGTCATATTTAGATAGTTTTAGGCAGAGGTGGGCATTTTTTGTCCGATATCGGTACCCGACCTGAACCCGACATGTCGGGTTCGGGTTTTGTCGGGTTTTGATATTAAAAACCCGACAAAATAAATAAATAAATAGATTTTAATATTTATTTTCTAATATTTAATTTGCTTTACAATATTTATAATTATTTTATAATTAGTAGGATTTATATTTTATTCTATGTGGTGAAAAGCCATGTATAAGCTTTAAAAATTTGTGAAGTCTCATATATTGATTTTTTTTTAGAATTAATAATGGATAATTAACCTTGAACATGATATGATAATAAATTTCAAGAATTGTAAATAACTTTGATGAGTTATATTTTTTATTTTAATAAATAATGGCATTGAACACTAAAATTTAATTATATAATACTAATAAATAAGATAACATTAATAATAATAAATAAAACTGAAATTTTATATTTTTTTTAAAAAAATTGATAGTTATTATTATTTAATAACAATATAGATGAATATACCTATATATTTGCTTAAATATTAGTAATCTTAGTTTTTTTTGAATAAATTGTGTAATTTAGGTTAGTCATTGTATTTTTATAAAAAGTAAAACTAAATAAATAAAATATATTTTTTTTTTAAAAATATTTTTGTCGGGTATCGGGTACCCGATCAACCCGACCCGACAAAGTCGGGTACCCGGTCTTATGCGGGTCGGGGTCGGGTAGCCATTTTGGAAACCCGATAGTGTCGGGTACCCGACTTTCGGGTCGGGTACCCGAATCCGACAACCCGACCCGATGCCCACCCCTAGTTTTAGGTAGTTATGTTATGTTTTTACTATATTGTCCCTTACTTTACATAAATGTTACTCCCTCCGTTAGTAGTCTTCTTAGAGATGAAAAAGTGTTGCATAATAGTTGTCATTTTGGCTATTTCTATGCATGTTTTCCAATATTACCCATTTATTTGTCCAATGATGTTCATTATCTCTCCACCCTAACTACATTTCTTGGTAAGTGAGAGGGGTAGAAATGGAAGATCGTGTGGTAATAATTATATTTCTTGGTTTGTATAATATTGCTAGAAAGACAACAAAAAAAAGAATGGAGGGAGTATTTCTTGACATTTATTACGAAATGGTTTAGTTGAAGGGTAAAAATGGAAATTTATGAGTTAATTAATGCATATCTTGGTTATTGAAATTGAGGTGAAAGAGACAACTAAAATGGAATGGAGGGAGTATTAAAGTTAAAATTTTTAAATTTTATTTTATTTTATATTTTACAATAAATTTTAACTCATATTAAATATTTTTCTCGGGATGGTTGTATGTTGTGTTTGCGGCGTTCTAGCTTATTTGGAATGAACATAATGCTTGTATTTTTGGAGGCGCCCGCGCACCCATGCTATGCTCTTGATGGATATCCAAGGTTTGAGCTAATACTCCAAATACATTCTCTAGACTTCTTGTAGTGCGAGAATCAAGTTACATGGGATGAAGTCTGTTCAATGGTGAGGGTACAATTCTTCATGTGGATGGGAATTTCTTGGGCAATCGGAGTACGACAAGTTTTGACTTAATGTCAAAATTGGGGATGATCAATGGATGAATGGCCTATCAGGTTCGTTTGGAATTGCGAAAAAGTAACAAGCCAAACTTTCATGAATTGCTAGCCGAGTTGAGGCGGCTTTGCTTTGGGACTTGTTATCACAAAAATAATAAAATAAATAATAATAATAATAATAAAATAAAATAAATATGTCAATTAAGCCTATCTGCCCATCAGGGCAAAGGGACAGTCACCTATCCTCCCGTCAGGCCAAAGGGATAGTCACCTATATGCCCGTCAGGCCAGGACCAAAGGGACAGTCGCCTATCCGCCCATCAGGCCAAAGGGACAGTCACCTATCCGCCCGTCAGGCCAAAGGGACAGTCACCTATCTGCCCGTCAGACCAAAAGGACAGTGACCTATCTGCCTGTCAGACCAAAGGGACAGTCACCTATCTGCCCTCAGGCCAAAGGGACAGTCACCTATCTGTCCGTTAGACCAAAGGGACAGTGACCTATCTGCCCGTCAGGCCAAAGGGACAGTCACCTATCTGTCCGTCAGACCAAAGGGACAGTCACCTATCTGCCCGTCAGGCCAAAGGGACAGTCACCTATCTGCCCGTCAGACCAAAGAAACAGTCACCTATCTGCCCGTCAGGCCAAAGGGACAGTAACCTATCTGTCTGTCAAACCATAGGGACAGTCACCTATGCCAGGACCATCTAGACCGATCGGCCCTAAGGAGATAACATATCGAACGACATACAAACCGAGAGGAGTAGAGGCTGAGGCGTACAGGCAGGACGGTTATTAAAGGCTTGGATCATGGAGCAGTTTTTCTACAGCGGTTACATCACCTCCTATAAATACCAATCAAAGCTGCAGAAGAAGGGAGAATCGACAACACCACACAGCAAATCTGCTCTTTTATTTTATCCTAGTTCTAGCGTAGTTATAGTCTGTAGTTCATAGTTGTTAGATAATAGTTCTTTGTAATCGACAGTGGGCAAGGGACTTGTTTCCTGTTCATTGTTCTAAAACTTTTTTGAAGGCGCAATCCAACGAAAGAGTTTTTATTCAAATTCTATCGTCTTAGCCTGCAAAAGGCTTACTATTTGTTGTTATCCGAATTTGTGCGATAACAAATTGGCGACCACAGTGGGAGACGATTGAAACGTCTACCATAGATCAATTATCACATTTGGAAAGTTTGGATAGCTTGGTGTTAAGATCACGAGTGATATCCCGGATAAATATGTCCACGCCAAGAACATCCACTAGCACTACTACTGGCGGAATTCCGCCACCACCTGTGCCGCCCACGACAGGGCATAATACTGCTAGTGTCAATGTTGTACCAATGGACTTAATACCAAATCTGATGAATCAATTTACAGAATTATTGGACAACCGTTTGGCGGCTATGCGGAATGAGTTATCTGCTCAAGCCTCACCCCAGGGATTTTTTGCTCAAGGGCCGTCTGCGGCCAACATGGGCAACTTCCCACCCAGAACAACAAATGGCCTACCCTTAGGGCAAGGCCAGATGCTTACTCCACTCCCAGTTTTGCCAACTTTTGGCATGGGAGAGGTGCAATCACAGAACTATGATAGGCCGGAAGCCAGTAACAACAGGGGCAAGCGGCCGACAGCGACGTATCCTAACAATATCCCATTGGGAGGACAACCTGCTTTTGTCCCTACCAGTGTGGAGAATTATCTAGCGGATACATCTCCAATCCGGCCCATGGGAGAGCTAGGTGGAAATCAGGAACCATGGAGGCCACTTATGGCCAATCCGTCAGGTCCCAACAACCATTACGCACCTCCCATGGTACATACCCACCAAAACCTAGGGATGCCAGTCGATGGCTATAATCTCAATCCTAATATACCAGCTCCTCCACAAGGCCCTCCCATTGATCCTGACATTTTAGCAGATATGTTACGAGATCAATTTGGTCTCAACGTGAGGCCAACTGGTCGGATGGCTTATCAGAAGCCATACCCCGAGGCCATTACCCGTGATCATCCCCTTCCTAGGGGTTTCAGGGTGCCTGACATTGCTACCTTCTCAGGCGAAGACGACTCATCTACTATTGAACACATAGGGCGGTTTACAGCCCAGTTAGGAGAAAATGCAAGAAACCCCTACTACAAAATGCAGTTATTCTCCTTATCACTAACTAAGACCGCATTTTCGTGGTTCGCCAACTTACCTCCTGGCCACTTCAGAACGTGGGAAGACATGGAGGGGGCATTCCACACTCGTTTCTTCAACCCAGTACCAACAGTGTCAGTTACTGACATAGTGGATGCCAAACAGTTGCCCAAGGAAACTGTCATAGCTTTCATAGAAAGGGTGAGACGGTTGAAGTCACGTTGCTCAACCGCATTAGATGACTCTGAAATGACCAAGATCGTGGTTAGAAATATGGCACCCACTTATAGAAAGCAGTTAACTGCCCACGACATCCCAGATCTTTCATCACTAGCCTCAAAAGCGGTTCGCCTGGAAACATTATTTAAGGACGAGGAGTCTGCCCTTCACCCTAGAAAATATAACCGACCCATTTCGAACATTGAAGTACTTGAATACTCAGATATGGAGATTGACGACGAAATGTCTGGTGTGGAGATCGCCGGCGTAGAGGTAGCTGAGCAAGCGGTGGCAGAACTAGTGAAAGGGAAGCCCTTCCCTTGCCCTAAACTACAACCCAATGCCACCAAAGCTATCTCAGAGGCAAAAGCGCCCCAGAAAAATGGCACCAGTGAGGAGCCAATGTTTGATGTAAGCAAGGCCGATGAGATTTTTGATGTCCTCCTCAAGGAAGGACAACTGCGGCTCCCTAGAGGCCAGCGTTTGGCCACTGCGGAAGAAATCAAAGGAAGAAGTTATTGCAAAATGCATAACTCTTTCACACATACTACGGCCCAATGCCATCACTTTAAGCTGGAAATCAACAAGGCCTTACGCACTGGCCGCTTGAAATTTTTCCAGATGGGAGCAGACGAAGAACCTTTTCCGCCAATCACCACAGCGATGGTGCAAGCAGGACCATCTGAAGCTGCCAGGCCTGAACAAGGGCCATCAGGCACTAAACAAGCTCGCCCACAACAGGGTGAGAGTCATACACATCCTTCCGGGTACACCAGACGGTTTCCACCACTAAATAATCTGGTAGGGAGAAACCCCAGTGGTGATGAGCGAAATGTCCGGCAATACCATGGGCCATCTAGGTGGCACGATCGTGGTCGTTCCGATGAAAGAGGCAGGGGAAGATACGGTTGGTCACATAGATATACTAGGAGCCGGACTCCACCTACCCTCCAGCCACATCGTGGACCAATTGCACAAACGTGGACATACCCTGATGGAACCTACGAGGTTCAAATCATTAATGGAGCAATGGTTTGGAAAAAGCCCACACGAAGGCCACCTATGGCCTACGACAATACATGGATAAACAATGCCCCTCCTCCTCCAGTGGATGTAGATCCCAGGTTCCCAGGAATGACGCGGACACAGATACGCAGGGCCAAAAGGCAGTATGCGGCAACCCATAGGGGTAGCAGTAGTTCGACGATAAGTGCTCCTATACTCCCTACAAAGACCCCTTTGTCAATGTGGGGCCTAAACGGCCCATGTCGCAAGGAGAGAGATGCAGACGGAAAGGAAATTGCTGCCAACCATGGCAAGTCTACTTTGTTAGATAACTCTGATAGGGCGGGTGTCCAAGCCGAACCTCAAACGGCTGATGCTACTGCCTCTAATCCTTCGGATGAACTTAAAGAAGGGGCATGGGTGACAGAAGGCCTCCAGTGTGCATATTGCCAAAGGGTGAACAAAGTCCCATACGATTTGGAGGACGACCTCGCCCAAACACAATTTGGGGATTTTACTCCAGAGGAATTAAATGCCTTAATGGTCGATGAGGGGCAGACTGGAAATACTGTCACGCAGGGAGACCACGAGTCGCCCAAAAAACAGAAATGCGACGAATCGGCACCAAATGCATTGATGCAGGAAAATGAGGCATCTAAAGATGATACTGTCGTGGCAATGACCATTAACATGGCGCAGGTTAATGTACCAGAACTGGAAGTTGAACAGGACAATGCCAGTGTCAAGTCTTTAGAAGAACCTGTGTGGGCTCACATCCATGCCGCATATGATGATGAAGAGCCAGAGGTAATGTGTGAGGACGTTCCTCCCATAATCTTTGAACCACTACCCATAGATGCTCCACGACATCTCAAGCCATTGTACGTCCAAGCCCACATCAACGGGAGAAGGTTCAACAGGGTGTTCGTGGACAATGGGGCGGTTTACAACATCATACCACTTACCACGCTCAAGAAGATCGGGAAGACCAAAGAGGACCTAGCGGAAGCTGATTTAGAGTTGGCAGGGTTCAATGGGCACACTACCAAACCATTGGGCATGCTGACTGCACAAATTGGCGTCGGGCCCAAGGTCGTATCAACTGTTCTGTTCGTAGTAGATACCCCCACCACGTATTCGGCACTACTTGGTCGTGACTGGATTCACACTGCTAAGTGCGTCCCCTCCACCCTACACCAAAAACTCTTGTTCTGGGAGGGCTCAGAAGTGATCACCGTCAATGCTCATCAGAATCCATTCCAGGGATACATCGGCAACAGTACAAGCGATGCCGTACTTTATGAATCTGCTATACCACCAATTAGCATGAGTGGAATCGTCAGTGCATGCCCCATGCCTAACTGCAAGTTAACAAGGCAGGGGTATGTTTTCTATTAGTTAGTATGATCTGTAAGTGGCTCGATAGCCAGAAATATTAATTTCTGCGAAAATAATTGTATATGTCGAGTCTAATTAATGAAGTTATTATTTCCGATTCATTGCCAGTTATTTCTTTAAATTCATGCCAAGAGGGGACTGAACCTAAAAACTATGTGTATGAATGGCCAGAGTTATTAGAGAAACCTGAGCCAACAGTGTATGCGCAAGACCCATTGGTTGAGTTTAACATTGGCAATGAGGAGAAACAACGACCAATAATGGTCAGTGGTTTACTGACAAGAGATCAACAAGATGAATTGGCACAATTAGTGGCAAAACATCAGGATTGCCTTGCTTGGGATTATACTGATATGCCAGGGCTGGATAGGAAACTAATAGAACATCGTCTCCCTATTAAGCCCAATTATCGACCGGTAAAACAAGCTCCCAGACGTTTTAACCCGGAATTGATGCCTAAGATTACTGAAGAAATTAAAAAGTTGTTGGATGCCAAATTCATCCGGCCTTGTAGATATGCCGAGTGGCTGTCTAATATCGTCCCTGTTACCAAGAAGAATGGTAAAATGAGAGTCTGTATAGACTTTAGGGACTTGAACTTGGCCACACCCAAGGACGAGTATACCATGCCCATTGCTGACATGTTGATTGATGCAGCAGCTGGCCATAAAATCCTATCCTTAATGGACGGCTATGCTGGATATAATCAGATTAACCTGGCTGAAGAGGACATTGCCAAGACGGCATTCAGATGTCCTGGAGCTATAGGAATATATGAGTGGGTGGTAATGCCTTTCGGTTTGAAAAATGCCGGGGCAACCTACCAAAGGGCAATGAACACCATATTCCATGATTTAATTGGCAAAACTTTGGAAGTATATATTGATGATGTAATCATCAAATCATCAGAGTTTAGCCAACATCTAGTAGACCTAGAGGAAGCATTTGTCAGAATGAGGAAATATAACCTTAAAATGAACCCTACAAAATGTGCCTTTGGGGTGTCGGCTGGCAATTTCTTGGGTTTTCTCATTCATCAACGAGGGATAGAGGTTGATGCAAATAAAGCTAAGGCTATCATCACCATTCCTCCACCCCGAACAATTAAAGAAGTACAAAGCTTATTGGGAAAGGTTAATTACCTTAGAAGGTTTATTGCCAATGCAGCTGGCAAAATGAAGCCTCTGACTAAATTACTTAAAGGGAAGATAGGGCCTGACATAGAATGGGGGCCTGAGCAAGATGAAGCTTTAGAAGTAATCAAACATTCCTTGATCAACCCCCCAGTGCTAGTGCCACCCAGGCCAGACAAAAGGTTGAAACTATATCTGGCTTCCTCCAATGTAGCAATCGGTTGTCTGTTGGCTCAAGACTGGGATGACGGGAAAGAGAGGGCCATTTATTATCTAAGCAAAACTCTAGCTGGCCCGGAGCTCAATTATCACTTTGCAGAAAAATTATGTTTTTCTTTGGTGTATGCATGCACCAAACTGGAACATTACATCCTGCCTAGAGACACTGATGTGGTGTCCAAATATAATGTGGTGAAATTCCTGCTCAAACGACCCAGGATGAAGGGTCGATTGTTGGACTGGGCTGTCAAGTTGATTCCATTTTCATTAAACTTCATCCCGATAGCAGCAGTCAAAGGTCAGGTAGTAGCTGAGTTCCTGGCCGACCATGCAGTGAGTATGGATAGTGAATTGGATTGCGAGATCGAGAGTGTAGAAACTCTGCCATGGGTCTTACACTTTGACGGATCATCTACTAGCTCTAGGGCTGGAGCAGGGGTCAGCATTGAGGGCCCGGGCGGCCAAAGGATTAGGTTATACCTAGAGCTAGGACCAATAACTAACAACTCTGCTGAGTACGAAGCCTTGATCTTAGGGCTTGAGACATTAGTCATGAGAGGAGTCCAAACTGTAATAATCAGAGGAGACTCTCAGTTGGTGATTAATCAAGTGCTCGGGGCTTATGGTTGCAAAAACTCTATTCTGATGGGATATCAAAATCGGGTTCATGACTTATTGGCCAAAATAGCTGATGTTACGTTTGAACAAATTTCACGTAACGAAAATGAAGAAGCCAATCGCCTGGCTCAGCTGGCCTCAAAGTACCGCCCCAAAGGGGAGATTCATGAGCTAACAAATCCTATGCCTGATGATGAGGCACCTCAGGAAAACAGGAGCCCAGAGAGAATGGATAATCCTATATCCGACACATCAGTTAATACGACACTCGGGGGGCCAACTCTGCCTTTGACACCAAACAATGACACTATGGCACCAACGTCATCTGATTGGCGATCAGAGATAATTGCATATTTTAAAAATCCCCAGGTTGATGATAGGAAGCTTAAAGCCAAGGCTTTAAGGTTTACCCTGATGGGGGATGATTTGTATAAGCGCACAATCGAAGATGTTCTTTTACTGTGCCTGGGACCTATAGAAGCCAGGAAAGTTATGGCGGAAGTTCATGAAGGCATTTGCGGAGCTCATAGGGCAGGCCTGAACATGCGATGGACTATCCACCGATATGGGTATTATTGGCCTACCATATATGAGGACTGCATTAAGTATGCCCAGGGGTGTGAGGCATGTCAGAAGCACGCCAGCCTTAGACACATCCCGGTGTGTGATTTAAACTACATGATCAAACCATGGCCTTTTAAATCTTGGGCCATCGATGTCATAGGAATGATCCATCCTCCTTCCAGCAAAGGGCATAAATTTATTATCGTAGCTGCAGATTATTTTACTAAGTGGGTGGAGGCCATTCCCTTGAAGTCAGTAGCACAAAAGGATGTTATTGATTTCATCGACTCACATATTATCCATCGGTATGGGATACCCCACTCCATTACCACCGATAGGGGGACAGTGTTTGTTGGGGAGCAATTCACTAGTTACATATCCTCATTTAAAATCAAGCTTTACCACTCGTCCCCATATTATCCCCAGGCAAATGGCCAAGCTGAATCGGCCAATAAGATCTTAATTAATATTATCAAAAAGATGATTGAAGACAAGCCAAGGAAATGGCATGAAAATTTGTCTACGGCCTTATGGGCTTGTCGAAACACCAAAAGTACTGCCACGGGATTCACTCCATATAGGCTAACTTATGGCCAAGATGCAGTACTACCCATGGAAGTCACAGTGCCTAGTAGTCGTACCATGAATGTGGAGATAGTTCCCACTGATGTTCATGAAACTATGCTTATGAGGGAACTTGAACAAACTAGTTCTGACCGATTAAAAGCAATTGATAATATGGAAAGAGAAGCCCAGCGAAGGGCTCGGTATTACAATAAGTGGGTTAGAGCCAATCCATTTCATATAGGTGATTTAGTTTGGAAAACTGTTTTGCCATTACAAAAGAAAAACGACGAAATGGGGAAATGGTCTCCCAATTGGGAAGGACCTTACATCATCCAAACTGATCTTGGAAATGGTGCATATGCACTTATTAACAAGGATGGAAAACAAAAGCATGAGAGCATAAATGCTCGTTATTTGAAAAAATACTTCCCATCGTATTGGGAAGTAAATACAGAATGAAGGTGATCAACGGAACCGGCGAACCACCCTGGGAATAGGATGTTCGTCGGTTAGAGCCTGAAGCTGCGGAAGCAAGTCTTCCCAGTTTGTCTGGAATTCCTTAACCTCTTTTTGGTATGTGTGACGTTGTTGGGTGAGGTCCTCGATTACTTCAGTGAGAGTGTTTTGAAAATCCAAGAAAGGCCGAATAAGAACGCCCAAATCATCGTGCTCATCAAGATAGCCTATGATATCTTCTAATTGACGTTTCTGTCGATTGAGCAGATGCTCAGCTTCGTGGCATCTGTCAACATCTTCCACTGCACGAGTATAGTCTAGCTGAAGCCGTTCCAAGTAGTCCAAGCATCGGTCCAGAGTTCGCTTCCCTCGGATGGAAAATGACAGACTGGTGACCATATCAGAGAGAAGAATTTCTAGGTCGTCCGCGTTATCTCCATCAGGATGGTTGCCCACAAGGAATGGTTGGAGTTGCCCCAGCCAATTATCAGGGGTAACAGCTTGTGGCACTGTCGACATTATCGTATAGGTAATGTTGAGTAGTGAAAAGCAAAGGTTATAGAGCAGAGTAAGACTGCTAGAAGAAGTGGGCCGTCTTTTATAGGGAGCTCGCTGCGCAACGATGCCGAAAACTCTTTCAACCCTAACAACCTTGCTGACCAATACATGGTTGGGCGCAAGAGTAGGAACTGAATCCTTAGTCTGTTAGATTGATATGTACGTGGCTGACGGGATTGTTACTGTTATTAAGCCAAGATTTTTGTTCTGTTTATAAGGAATTCAGTTTTTGTTTCGATTATTTGATAAAGCTAAAAATAGCTATACACGTATTCCTGGAGTATTAGAGCAACAATGAAAAATTATAAATCCAGAAAGAATAATGGTAAATATAAAATATTATTGCCAAAAGCCGAAGTACAAAAGAGAGGCCAATAAAAGAGATAAAGGCAAAAGGAAAAATCATAAGAAGGCCTAGTAAAGTGCCCCTGGTCCTGGTTTCATCGTTGGCTCTTCCTCGAATAAATCGTCCAGTCGGCGCAGTAATTTTTCCCAAGTGATCTGATACTCAAGCTTGTTTGCTTCGTTAGCCCCTATGGAAGTGGCGATCTCATGAAGATCCTTTTCGGCCGTTGTAAGCAGGGTGGCATATGGATCAAGATTGAGATCTAATTCATTATCCCTCCAATCTACGATCTGAGCGAAGCGATGTAGGGATGCGACTGATTTTTTCAATTCTTCCTCGGCCTCTTTATAATGAGCCAATGCTGCTTCGAGAAAAGGGTAATCGTCGCACACCCTGGTTAAGAAATCAATCGTCCTTTCCAGAGTTCTCTTTCCCTTAAGTGAAAACTTCAAGGTGGCATCAATGTCCATGAGCAAGACTTCAAGACGCCGCGCATCATCACCCCGAGGATGTTGATTCACTAAGAGGGGCTGGAGAACTTCTGCCCAGTTGTCAACCCTAATTCTGCCTGACATGACGAGAAGATGGCGATGTTTGAAAGTACTTCGAATTGTGACCTGTATCGAGAACTTATATAGGGGCGAGAGAACGAGCCCGGTGAATTTATTTAGCGGAGTATGTGGTTTTATGGTTGGAACAACATGAGAAATATCTGGCCAGATGATTTGCCAAATAAATAAAATCAGTTTTGTTGTTTCTCAGAATTTGAGAATTAAGCCTTTTTATCGGGCGTGTATTCTCTAATTGGTGCCAACTATTTTTTCTTTTGATATAAAAAAAAAAAGAGGACTGGCGCTAGCAAAGATTATTCATAAAAATGTCAAATGCGCAATGTATGCATATCCATATAGTGTTGTCAAAATAAAAAATGGGAAAAGAAAAACAAAAGAAAAATGTTCATCGGAGCAAAGACCTAAAACTAAATATCAAAAACCAAAGGAAAAACTGCCTATCGGGGCAAGGACCTCAAGGTCTCGATGACATCATCCCATATCTTGGAAAGACTTTCCATGTTTTCCCATGCCGAGGCTTGACAAGTTTTTTTGATAGATTTAAACCTCCTGTCTTCAGTGGCCAGACTGTCAGCTAACATGGTAGATTTTCCTTCTTCCTCCTGGCGTTGCCCGACAATCCCTTGTTGTTCAGCCTCCAACAATTCCAATTCCTTCTTTTTCTGTTGAATCTTTTCTCCCACTGCTGCTTCTTGAAGGCGCAATGCCTGGACACGAGAAGTTGAGGCCTGAAGTTCGTTCTTCAAAGTGGCAAGATGAGAAGGGGGAGCCAAAGTGTCCACCCGGTCACACTCCGCCGCGATCGGAGGCACCACTACACGAAGATGAGCGATATCTCGCATGACTCCTTCGACCAAATTGATCTTGTTACCAGCCATCACGCCCGGTACTAAATAGTCTGACAGTGCCATCTCCACCTGACAAAAATCCTCATATGTCACTTCACCTACTGACGTCCCAGTCAAATGCTCAATAAGCTCGGACAAGCTAGGAGGCCGCCGCCAAGAAGCATCCTACATACATCATACAGTGATAGTGATCAACATACTCCATGAGCCAACCAATTAGTGAAAAATAAAGGGAAGGCGGTCACTACCTGGATTTTCGAGCTTACATTGGTTGTGACAACTGAAGGAGTATTATCTATGGGACCCGGAGCGTGAGTGGGGGGCTGTATCACAAGGATGATGTTAAGATCTAGTTGAATTCAGATTGTCTTGTATAAACATAAATGAAAGTTGCCTACCTGGCTGGTCAATTCTACTCCTATGAGAGGATTAGCCTGAGCCATAGTAGCAGGTGGCAAAACAGGGATATTGCCCATGGGCAAGGGAGTAGTGGAAGTGACAGCTCCAATAGCCCTATTGGTTGTTTGAGAAGCATCAATCGAACCAGTGTCGGCAGAAACCACCTACAAATGATGAACACGAAATATGTTAAAACTGGGCTTCCAAGCATAAAAATAAATAATATATACATATGGATGTATACCGGTGTGATGGGAGCGTCAGATACGACCTGCGACACTGACTCGTTGCCAACCTTGGCAACAGGATTGGACATGTCCAGTGATAGTGAATTGTTGCCCGTCTCCAACGTCGTCCCGGCATCAGCCATAAGCACAGTAGCTGAGTGAGGGGAAGGGATGCTTGGATTAGATAGAGAAATACTTCTTTGGTGGCCAAGTTGAGCGTCCACCACTGGATTTACCACTCGATCATTTTTGTTCTTAGACCTTCTTTCCTTCATAGCTGGACCTACTACTTGGTCATGGTCATGCTTGGATTTTTGCTCTATCTCCCTCAACTCAGCCTGCAACAAAAGGGCTAATTACTTACCCAAAACAAAAATTATATATATGCTTAAAATGCATGCATAAAAATATATATGATAAGGCAGGCGTACCGAGTTGGGAGGGGAAACATCTCTTATTGGTGAGCCAGTCGCTTGGCCATCCAAACTAGATCCAAGTCGAGATCGACCAACTGATGAAGTATCATGCTTGCGTTTCAGCCTGCGTTCCGTCTCGACAACATGGGATTCATCCTGTAGGAATAGTAAATGTACAGACTGATATAAACCAACAATAATGGTGGATGAAGTCTTCGATATGAAGTAAGCATACCTCTAGCTCTGAGTTGGAAGAAGCCGGGCATTCAGAACCCTCTGAAGTAGCCTGGGAACATGAAAATAGTTAATGGAAGAAAATAAAGGTACATACATCGTTGATATCCAAATATTGATAAAGCAAAGGCTATACGTCATCATCTGAAGAAGTTTCCGAGCCTGAAGCGGCCGAATCATGGGCGGGAGATTGACTTGCAGATGCCTGTTGATCCACATTGAGAAACGAAAAAAGGTATGTACATGTATATATATATCTAGCGTGAGAAACCAAGTGTATTGACCTGTCGAGTAGGAAGAGTCTCCGAGCCTGAGGCGACTGAATCATGGATGGAAGGTTGATCAGATGCCTGTTGATCCACATTGAGAAATGAAAAAATGATATAGACATGTATATATATATCTAGCGTGAGAAACTAGGTGTACTGACCTGTCGAGTAGGAAGAGTCTCCGAGCCTGAGGCGACTGAATCATGGATGAGAGTTTGATCTGCAGATGCCTGTTGATCCACCTTGAGAAACAAAAAAAAAAAAAAAAGGATGATATATAAATATATGTATATGCCTAGCTTGGGAAATATGGTGTACTGACCTGTTGAGTAGAAGGAGTAGAGCCTAAGGGAGGCCAAGTAAGAGGACCACTAGAAGGTCTAGGGAGGTACCTACCTGTAAGAAAAAATGTAGAAGTTAGCTAGTAAACATGAGCAAACTTAACACAATTCATCGTTTAGTGCATTTACCTGAGAAGATAACTGGATCTGTATTGGAGCCGACACCTTTGCTTTTGGAAGAAGACGGCTGGGTATTCTCAGGGTTTTTTCGCTTCTTGGAAGATCGAAGCAGTCTAGGGCTCCCAGTGTTCGTTGGACTCCCAGGCGGTGTAACAATGATAGAAGCTTTAGACTTACTACTCTTTGGCACCGTTTCTGTATCAGTACCCAAGAACTTGAGGTAATAATCAACAGAATGACCACACTTACTCCAGAAAGTAGACCACCAGGTTGGGACTGTCCTGAGAGAACATGCCTGTAATTTGAAAGGGAGTATAGATCTATGACCCAAGTAAGATTGAATTTTGGCTGCATATGAAGCCCCATGCCCAACAATGATGAGACCCCTAGTGTTCTTCTGAGGGGATAGACCAGCTAAGGTAAGATCATTAGGGATGCCCTGACAGCATCCCATCTGACGGGCGAAACAGTGTGGCATGTAAGGCTCTGATGTAATCCAAACCTTCTTTTTGAGCAAAAGCTTACTGGCCAAGAGATGTCGAGGTCGGGTGATGGAATCCCAGGAGATCGTATCATCTCTGGTGAATGAGTCATCATCGAAAGGGAACGGTAAGGTTGGATCCTTCCATAAGAGATAGGACGCCAAATGCATGTGGCGCTGATACGGGAAAAAAGCATCGTCACTACGGGCCCGAGACAAAACATCACGAACCAAATCAATCAATGAATTGGATTGGGAGGTGGAGGCTATCACATTAGCTATAGGAAGAACTGTGGAAGCCATAGGAAATTCTACCCGTTGCCCATATGGCATCCCGATAGAGAAATACAGTCTGAACCAAATTTCCAGAAACCAAATGGGACCGTTAATACTGGACGAAGGAGCAGTACCCGTGCGAATCTTTTCAATGAATTTGTTGATACCTCTGTACAGATCCGCCAAGAACATGGTGCCCAACGCTACTCGACCCCCTGCAGCCAGCAAGCAAGCCAAGTCCATATGTTGAAGGAGGATGTATTTGCTACCAGCACAAAAGATATATCTATTCAACCAACATAAAAGAAAAGCTGCGTGCTCCTCTGGAGCAACTGGCGAACCCTCCTCGCCTCGGTTACTGCTGATAAATGATTCATATGAAATAGCTGTCCCGTTTTGATATTGGATGTTATAGGAAGGAGCATCACGGATAGTGGCGACGTCCTGCCCAGCAATAGGAAGTTGAGCAAGCAAGGCTACGTCCAATAAAGTAGGGCTCATCATGCCATGGGGAAATAGGAAGCCATTCACTGACGAATCCCAAAAGCACATCATAGTGGCCAAAAACCCTTCCCTAGCCTCAAAGGGTAGTGTGGAGGATTTAATGGCTTGGTCAATACCATACTTACGCCAATGTTCTTCCTTAAATGGACGAATCCTATTGTACCAATCAATGTACATATCAGGGAGAGGAGGTATAGATCGAATCCGTACCCTCAAACAATCCAATTTAAGTCCCTCGTAGTGAGCCAAGATGTTTTTCCCATGACCCAACAAACAGCTAGGTGCGTCTCCAGCATCAGCAGGGGTAAGGAAAAATGGTCGGAGGACCTGAACAGTAGAACCTGAACACTGGAGAATTGGGTCAGGAAGAGTGTTGCCCAATAATGATAATTCTGTGGCTGACCTTTGTGGCGCCACATTGATCCCGAATGGAAATATCGGATCGGATGCAGTAGTGATGCCAGCCATACCTATTAAGAGTTTGACCAAGTTGTAAACTGGTTAGTTTCAAAATATTATCATTAAATATAATATGTTATCTATCAAGTAAACAATGCCTGAAAATTCTAACTATATGAAAGAATAATGAATCATATGGTGAAATTTATTCTCAAGAACAGAGCAAGTGTTCAGAAGCTATCATGGGGCAGACAAAATATATATATATATATATATATATATATATAAAAGCCAAAATATGGCAATTAGAAGTAGAATTTGTTCAGATCCAGCGTGATTGATGCTAATAGCTTTTCTCTATGTACATACTCACTGGGTCACAACAAATATATATATAAAAAAAATAAGGATAAGCAATAAGCTATATCCATAGGCCCATCCAAATCAAGGCTCGGAGAGAGTTCAATTATGTGGACACATATAGGGGATCAAATGTTTAATTCATATACCTGGGCATGGAATAAATGCCAATTCATGGTTTTTAAGTATTGACAATTAAATCAAATCAAACTTTTTGATAAATAATGGCTAAATATTATGGCCTAGGATTGAATAAGTGAGTCTGGGATTGGTGACCAGTTGTGGATTGTTTCTAAAGCCCATTGATCAATTGGTCAAGTTAAGTAATACACCCATAGTTGTGTAACTTGGTGGCCTCAAATGTGGATTTTACCAAACAGTGCCAGCTTATAAAACAAAACTAGTAAAAACAGATAGTGGCACTAGAAGGGAAACGTCTTGCTGTGACTCAAATAATCCTAATAATCAAATAGCCAATGACATGGTGACTACATAGATAGTCTAAGTCAATGATCTGTTCTGGAATAATGCTCATAGCCATTGCTTAAATTCTCCATATTGGCTAGCAATCATAGTGGGTCAAGAAAGGTTCCAATTTTATTATGAAAGTTTCCTGATACGAAGGACTGTCAAGGTCAAATATGAATTGATTCCAAGCCTATCAAGAAAGGTTCTCAATAACAATTCAAGGTCAAGAAAATTTCCAATTTCATTATCATTTTCTACTGCCACTATTATTTCCTAGTGCCATTATTATTCCATGATGGATATCTCATGGCGGAGGATTTCCAGTCATCAAATTACTTAATGACTCGAGCCCTAAGATCACTTCAATGGAAATTTCCAGCTTCATCCGCCCATCAATTTAAGATAGTTCGAGATAATAATACGCAAAGGCACGAAAAGGGATACAATTTCAATGGCGATAGAATTTCGAGAACAAAACAAATGTTCAAAAGTTATAACGGACGGCCAGAAAAGAATACATGGTTTTCAGTCTATAGGATGCTATAACGAGACTACGCAAATGCTTGAAGAAAAAATACTAAAGCCAAATTGAGATAAAAATAACATAAAAGAAAAAAAAATATATTAATGGATGACCACCGCCTGATTCTGAGAACAAAGCATCTCAGATTTGCCATCATTAGTTTTGAATATTAGTGGCGGTATGGCATAATCCAAATTCTGATCGCAAAGAATTTGGAGTTGGCGAGTTTTTTCGTAGTGGATGCCCATTATTCCGCCACTAGTATCGCAAGAATTTTTTGTCGTCCGTATGGCAAAAAATTTTGATATTTGAGAACCAGTCAGATACAAATTACGATGGCGAGAAAATCTCTTTTTACGGTATGCAATGGCGAGAAAATTTCTGAGAACAAAGAATTGCAATGGCGAGACAGTACAGATTAATTGTAAATCCAAATCAAGCCTACGGGGAGTCATACATTCGAAAGACAATTTACGATATTTTACGGTTATTGAAACGCCATAAAGAGACAGAAAATTTACCTGGCAGGGGATGGCGGAACCTGACGAGGGACGACGGCGTCCGGTCGGCAGATGTGGAATTTGGTGTTCGAATGTGAGAACCGATGAAGGGAGCGACGCGAAAAAACAAGAGGAAGGAGAAGAAGAAGGAAAAATCTCTATTTTGAAAATCGGTGTTTATAAGGAGGCTTAGGGTTTTTCCAAAATCTCGAGCCTAAAATAATGGAAAATAATATAGTGGATCCCAAAATTGCTTAACAAGATTATTCAAAACATCCAAAGAGTTTACGTATAACTCTTGAATGTTTGAATAGGGGGGCCAATGTTATCACAAAAATAATAAAATAAATAATAATAATAATAATAAAATAAAATAAATATGTCAATTAAGCCTATCTGCCCATCAGGGCAAAGGGACAGTCACCTATCCTCCCGTCAGGCCAAAGGGATAGTCACCTATATGCCCGTCAGGCCAGGACCAAAGGGACAGTCGCCTATCCGCCCATCAGGCCAAAGGGACAGTCACCTATCCGCTCGTCAGGCCAAAGGGACAGTCACCTATCTGCCCGTCAGACCAAAAGGACAGTGACCTATCTGCCTGTCAGACCAAAGGGACAGTCACCTATCTGCCCCTCAGGCCAAAGGGACAGTCACCTATCTGTCCGTTAGACCAAAGGGACAGTGACCTATCTGCCCGTCAGGCCAAAGGGACAGTCACCTATCTGTCCGTCAGACCAAAGGGACAGTCACCTATCTGCCCGTCAGGCCAAAGGGACAGTCACCTATCTGCCCGTCAGACCAAAGAAACAGTCACCTATCTGCCCGTCAGGCCAAAGGGACAGTAACCTATCTGTCTGTCAAACCATAGGGACAGTCACCTATGCCAGGACCATCTAGACCGATCGGCCCTAAGGAGATAACATATCGAACGACATACAAACCGAGAGGAGTAGAGGCTGAGGCGTACAGGCAGGACGGTTATTAAAGGCTTGGATCATGGAGCAGTTTTTCTACAGCGGTTACATCACCTCCTATAAATACCAATCAAAGCTGCAGAAGAAGGGAGAATCGACAACACCACACAGCAAATCTGCTCTTTTATTTTATCCTAGTTCTAGCGTAGTTATAGTCTGTAGTTCATAGTTGTTAGATAATAGTTCTTTGTAATCGACAGTGGGCAAGGGACTTGTTTCCTGTTCATTGTTCTAAAACTTTTTTGAAGGCGCAATCCAACGAAAGAGTTTTTATTCAAATTCTATCGTCTTAGCCTGCAAAAGGCTTACTATTTGTTGTTATCCGAATTTGTGCGATAACAGGACTATAGTGATTCAATGGAAGTTATCCATCTTGTGACAAGTGACGGAAGTGCTACCGATGTTCCAAAAGTCCTCATCGCTGTTTGGATTGCGACGGAGAAAAGTGTCTGTCGCGGGTATTGCAATGGAAAAGAATTCCGTCGCCGATAACAGCGACGGAAATTCCGTCGCCAATTCCGTCGTTGAATAGGGGATGAAAATGCAAAATTAGAATTGTTTTTGGAGACAGAAATGTTCCGTCGCCAATTCCGTCGCAGGCGGAAAAAAAAATTAAAATATTTTCTGCATTACAAAATATCCCTAAAAATGACCCATGTTGGCTAGTCAACTATTTTAAGCTACACACTCATACGATATTATATTAACAACCCAACTCAAATCACATTCTCGTCACCATTCATTTACAAAGAAAACAAACAAATTCAATACATCTACTATCCGTATAATCTACCAAGTCAAACAAGAGAGCATAAACTTACAAACTACATTTGCATTTTTTTATGTATTTCTTGTGTTTCTCTTCTTCAGATCTCTAGATCTCGTATGGAGTCCTGAAAGATAATAGCTCGAAATTAGCAAATCCAATTCGATATTGAAATAAAAGTAGAGGTAATAATTAAAATAGGCCACCACAAGGAGTCATTTCCACTTTTAGGCCACGATATTTTGATTTAGGAAAATAGGTCATTGGAAGGATTTTGGGCCTGAATTTAGGCCATTGGGCTGGAATTCAGGCTGCGATAGCCTAAAAGTGGAAATGATTCCTTCTGATGGTCTATTTTAGTTTTTTTGAATGATTTTTTATTTTATTTAATTAAAATAAATAATACTCATTCCGTGTCATTATTTATGTTCTACTTTCTTTTTTTTCTTGTTCTAATATTTTTTATTTCCATTTTAAAAATAATTAAATATTAATTACCAAATATACCCATCATATCGTATTAATAACTAAATATATTAAACTTTCAAACCCACTGCCATTAATAATTCTCATACAACCTACAACCATATATCAGTAAATCACACATAAGTAAATAAATTTAAATTGTAAATTCATTACAACCACATTATATAAATTCTTAAGCTACATTTTTTAACCCTAATATATTCTTGTATTTAATACTAATTATCCCTATATAAAGTACCATGTCCGAAAATGTGTTTGTTTTAACCCTAATATATTCTTGTATTTAATACTAATTATCCCTAAATAAATGGTACATTTTTTAAGTACCATTTTTTACTTTATAATTAATTTGAATATGTGCTTGTTTTACTTATTTTATAATATATTTGAATTAATATTTATTTTATTTCTTATATTACTCCATTCGTCACATTATTAGTGTTAAAAAAGTAACTTAAAAATTTATATAATATGATTGTAATGAGTTTACAATTTTAATTTATTTATTTATGTGTGATTTACTGATATGTGGTTGTGGGGTGGACTGGAATTATTAATTGTAGAGGGTAATTTGAAAGTTTAATATATTTATTTATTAATGTAAGGTGATGGGTAGGTTTGACGATTAATATTTAATTATTTTTAAAATGAAAATGAAATAAAAATATTGGAACAAGAAAAAAAGTAGGACATAAATAATGACACAAAATGAGTATTATTTATTTTAATTACATAAAATAAAAAATAATTGAAAAAACTAAAATAGGCCACCAGAAGGAGTCATTTCCATTTTTAGGCCATTGCAGCCCGAATTCCAGCCCAATGGCCTAAATTCAGGCACGAAATCCTTCTAATGGCCTATTTTCCTAAATCAAAATATCGTGGCCTAAAAGTGAAAATGACTCATTCTGGTGACCTATTTTAATTATTACCTCATAAAAATATTAACAAATATCATAGTCTCAAACAAAACAGAAACAAAGACACATTTTAATCTTTTCCTTTTAAAAACCGATTCACACTTCCAAGATACCTCTTCACCCATTAAGAAAACCTTTAAGATAAAATTAGTAACCCAAAACAAGAACAACTTAAGTAAAAGAAAAGAAAAACTATACCTGATTATTATTATTTCAAGAATCAACTACTATTTCATATATGAGATCAAATCAACTATTATATTTAAATAAATTTATTACTATTATTATTATTTCAAGAATTATTATCATTATTATTATTTTTATTATTATTATTATTATTATTATTATTAAAGATAATTATAAAAATAAGTCACTACAAGATGCATTTCATAATTTTCGACCTGATTAATTAGGCCATTAAAAGGTTATTTGATCTAAAAAAACTAATAATAAATCATTATAGTGCTCTATTTCAATAATAAATATTGTGTTAGTCTGTAGAAGACAATATAGTTATGTGTTTATTTATTTTTCTATATTACTTATTTTACCAAACAATTTTTTTATTTTATTTTTTTTGTTATACCCAATTCCTCAAGGTTGAGAATTTAGGGGTTGTTGGGCTACTTCGGTCAAACCCCATTTTTTTATTTACCAAATAATTTATTATAAACAAGTAATTAGATAATCTTCTGGCAATTTAAGCAGAGGTCTTGGGTTCGAGCCTTTGTCTATGCAGAATTCTGCTTTAAAAGAGACAATCCTTCAATGTCTACCCGTTCATCGAGATATTAGTATTGAGTCCAATTAGCCATGAGAATACCCGTAAGCTAGTATTCACCTTAAAAAAAAAAAAAAACTAATTAGATGATCTAACCAGATCAAATAACTAAAGTAATCCACCATCATTGGTGGTAAATAGGGGTTAATGTTTTTAAAGAATTAATTAATACATTTGCTATGTCTTATTAGAGGTCTTAATATCTGTTATCATTTATGGAATAAAATTTTTTTGCGATAAGATTACTTATTAAAATAAGTTATAAGAATTCCCATCACGTATTTTTCTCTTATTGAACCATGCACCTCTTATAATAAGAGGTGGAAATATACTGATATGATAAGAAGTCGTACTTATTCTATCGACCTAACACCACCCTAGCTAGTCCTCCAAAAGTTGGGATGATCGATAACCAATTAAACCATTCATCTTTTGAAAAATCCCATGAAACCCATTATTCTTCTTTTGAATTGCCAAAAGATATGCCACTAATTGATTAATCAATCCCAGGGCCTTTCCACTGGATTTGTAATCACCTATTTTGCCCACATGGTAATAATTAAGACATGCGGTCAGATAATAATCCAAGTTCATGCCACGCAGTGAAATGGGGAGCAGGTTAGGTGCAGGTGGCTTTACATGCAGCCACCATGAATGACAAATGTGATGTGAGAGTTGTGTTGTGTGACTGATGAAATCGTGTGTTTTGTGTGATGATATGGATGTTTTATATGATGTGAGAGATACTCTGTGTGATGCGAAAGAGGCATTTTGTGATGTATGTACATGCATATCATTAAAGGGTTTGTATCGTAACTAGATTGAGTAAAATGGTTAATCCTCATTCCCCATTTATTACCCTCCTTTCCCCTTGTATCATTATCACTTCTAACCTAGAAACCACACCATTATAGCAATTGTAAGATGCTACTGGGAAAAAGCAACTTGTTCTATGGTTGCAATGAAACGAACAAATGTTGGTTCGTTGGTTGTTTTAGCTTTTAAACTTATTTGTGTGGTGTCGTAGATGATAGAAGCCAATATATGTATTAATGTGTTCTCTGAACTCTAGTTTTCTGGTTAAGTCGTCTAGAATTGTTCTGGCATCGTCTAACAATTTACATGATTGAACTTTTGAAGCGTTATTGTTGAAAACCTTTTCAACAAGTCGTTCACATTAAGTCAAAATTTGGAACGTATTGGCTGTAGATATATATATATATATATAAATGGATAGACATGTTGTATTTATCATGAATTTGATCTTGACTTTTTTTTGTTGGAATTGATCTAGCAATTTATGTATTATGTCCTTCCTTCATTTTTTTTTTTTTTTTCTTGCACCACTGTAAGTACTGAAAGTAACCATATCACAATATTGCTCCAAAAAGGAAAAAGGAAAAGGTTGGGTGAGTTGAAGGAAATAGTTTAGGTACCAACAAATTATATGGAAAACACAAAAAGAGAAGTACTGTAGGAAATAAGGATTTTCAACGTGGCATAGTGCCAAGTGTTTGCATATGTTATCACATGATGCTCTGTGGTATGCAATATGACACGTGTGTGTATATATATATATATATATATATAGTACTGTATGATTGTAGGTTGTAAGTACGCATTTATTGAGTCAAATTGATTCTTATGAAATAAGTAAATCACTCAAGAGGTGACAAGAAATAGAGAAATTCATATGATGATAGTAAGTGAACGACCTCTAAATAATGTCGGAATGGTTTAATTCGACACTGAATAAATGTTAGGTATTCCGCAAAAAAGAATAAATGTTAGGTACACGGGTTGGCCGTGGTTTTTCAACTCTATATATAACCGTATTTCAATTTTAAATATATAGCTTGTAATTGCAATACAAGTAGTAGTAAGTAGTAACGTAGTAAAACCGTACTCCCTTGCCTTTGCTAGGGATTTTTTAGGCCTTGTGTATTATTCTAGGTTCGGTTCGATTCCGAGTCTACATATCCGGACCTACTATCATTGTTATGCATGACAACAGTTCAATTTTTAATCTACTTTTATAAGAATCAAGATCCAACCCTAATTCAGATCTGATTCAATTCTTAGGTCTGATTCGTACTCATTGTCACCTCTACTATTAATAATCTACATTCATGGTAAATTAAAATTTTAAAAAAGTAATCCATCTAACCCCCTAAATATAATTGCTGGAATAATTGCCAAAAACATCAAATTTCTTGTCATTTTTTGTCTGATCCGTCCATTTCGAATTTTTGGCTCATATTAGTCCACTTCGTTTGCTAATTAAAACCAAATCCGTTCCAAACTCACTAATCCAAGCCAATTAGATATTTAATTGGAAAATTACCAAAAACGTCCATTTTCTTATTGTTTTGTTCCAATTCGCTTTCTACAACCCTTGCAAATAATTGACTCCAACAATTGTGACCATTACATTAAATCCATTCTACTTTTGTGTACTATATTTTGTTTTGTTTTGTTTTTTTTTTTTTTTTTTCTTGTGGATGCCTTCGTCTACTATACATGGCGAAAATTGACATTCTAAAAAGATGATAGGGAAATACAATTGCGTGTGTTGTCCAAGAGTTGGTCACCCAGTACACCAAACTTTCTTTTTCTTTTTATTTATTTATTCATGTTTGGTATATCAAATACTGTTTCAAGTGATTATTGGTGAATCCCTGATTGCTGATTGGTGCAATTGAGAAATGGGTTGTCGTCGTCTCTTTTAATTTGTTGGCAGCTCACTAGCTAGTAATTCAATCGTGCCCATGCACGACCACACTTTCATGCATATCCACAAAAATAGTTTTATAAAATAAATAAAATTAAAAATCCTATTGAATTTATTTATGGGGGAAAAAGACCGAGATTTAAGGTGACGAGAAAAATAAAGCCCAGTGTCAAATTGCTTTCAAGTTTCAATGTTATACACTACTGTATGGATTGGGATCCACTGATTCACTAAAAACAACATCAGCAAACATATAGTACTATATTTGTAAAAAAAAGAAACTGCATATAGAATAATATTATAACTTTTTTGGGTGCAAAATTATATTTTAACTTAATAATCCCTCTGTTCTTGTCTAATTCTTTAATTTTTAGTTATTCAAATTTTTTTGTTTAATATTATTTTCAGAATTTCAATACAAAAATACTCACCATTTGCTATATCTTTTATCTTCTAACAATATTACATTCATACCCTTATCTTTTATTACATATTCTTAAAAAATACTCGGATTTTTCTCACATTGGGCCGATTCGAGTTCTACTCGATGACTTTTCCGAATATTTGTCATCGTGAAAATGCCCGGGAAAACATTGTGAACTTGTCCACGGAAACTCATTTACGTGGACGGGAATATAAACCAGTTTTTCCTAGTAATTTTTTTTTTTGGAGGAATGAATTTTATTCAATCAAAAGGAAACACAAACGAAGTGTCCTTACAATTGTCTTCACAGTTTGCATCTTCTACCAAACGCGCCATAATAATTTGACAACAACAAAAGGAAAGCCAGGCTCTAACACAGAACAGTATATCGGGAGCCATATGAACTTTATACTTCGACCAAGAAACAAGTGAAACCAAGACACATTCAAGCAAACATTCTTCCAATGATCGACTACAAGCAGCAGAAGTCAGCTGCAGGCATGTAGAGTATCACAAAGACAATATCCATTAAACTTGCTAGTAATTTTATTGAGGACTAGTCCACAGAAAAAGTCCTAAGAATTTGCAATCGGTTAATCAGATCACAAGAACCGGTTCCGAACCGGGACATCTCCGAGGACGGGCACACGAGAATGGGGTCGAAACTATAGTACTCTGTTGTACTAGAAATTTTGAGGTGTGAGACCTCTATTTCATTGATCAGAATGTTGAAGATTACAAAGTTGCAGAAGACTAAAACAAAGAAGACTGTAAAGAAAAATGAGAACTTGCAGAAAGGAAATACGAAAAGACAAGTTACGGGAAAATAAAATGCAGAAACTAAACAAAGTAAATGCAGTTTTCCTCTGGGGAGTGTTGAATGTCCTTCCAAATGAGCCTCCTTCAGGTATTTATGTTCGAGGCTTGCACACAGGCGGTTAGCACACGATCTTCAACTTCAACCGCCTTGACCGACTTCATTTGAATTCTGTTTGGCGGGGCTCGAATGCATTTCATGTTTCCAAAATTTGGGCCACTTACTCATTGGGCTTTAACTTTTGTGATTTAATTTATAATTTGGGCTAACAGATGCCCCCCTCGCGTGATTCGTCTGATTAGGGTTTCCCTAGATGAATTGAGCGTTTGACCTAAGCCCGGTCCATTAAATCTTTATAAAAGGATACCTAGTTGCTGGAGGCCAAAACTTTCGCCCCCTTTTTTTTTCTCTCCACTAGCCGCCACCAAGGCCTTCCTGGCCGCCACCAACGCGTGCCCAGCCGCCATCTGGACTCTTCCGACCGCCATCTGCACTCATCTAGCCGCCCTCCGAGTGCGTGATACCTCCAGCCGCCACAGTTCGTGTTAGGCCGCCATCCTGCCTAGGTCAGCCGCCACTCTATCGGGCCGCCGCCGAGGCCTCCTTGGCTGCCACCTGTGTGTTCCAGGCCGCCATCGCACTTGCTCCAGGCCGCCATCGCGCGTGTATACCAGCCGCCACAGAGATCACCTCGGCCGCCACTTTTGCGTGTCAGGTCGCCACCTTTCCCCTTTCGGCCGCCATCTCTGCGTGTCTGGGCCGCCAATTAGCCGCCACAAAGGGGCCCCTGGCCGCCACCTGGGGGCTTCAATCTTCACTCGTGATGTCCTCCCAGGTTAGTGTCGTGCTTCATGGTTTACTCAACTTTGTGTTATATGCGATCCATGTGCCTCATTGTTCTTCGATGCTTTAGAATAGGATCGCCAAACCATGCTTTTTTCTTGATCTTTCTTTTGTACGTCCTTGGTGACTTAGAACTTAGGTTGTTCGATTGATATTGTTATGTTATTACATAGATTAGAACTTAGAAAAATCGTCTACGCTAAGAAAATCTTGACCACCACTTTGTCACACCTGGCCGCCCTTGGTAACTTAATAGACACACTTAGAATGATGAATGGGCCTTCCTTGATCGAATATTATGTTGTTTGATGACCAGGACTTAGTGAATCAGTCCACCCCATTAGCCGCATCACGGCCTCAGGCTGCTAGCACACCAGCCGCCACCTTACATGCCTAGGCCGCCAATAATGGTGCGTCGGCCGCCATCCTCCCTAGTCAGGCCGCCACTGGACTGTCTTCTGGCCCCGTTGCTTCGTGCTCGGCTGCTACCCAGGTTCATCTCCTTGCATGACGTTTTCCTTACCTTTCTTTACCCCATCGACATGCTTCACGACATAAATTTTAATGGAACTCCTCATGTAGGCCGCCACTTCACCAGCCCAGGCCGCCATTGGGAGACCCTTAGCCGCCACTTCGCAGCCTTTTGGGAATGTGGCTTCGCGTTCGACCAATGTTCAGGTTTGTTTCGACCCATAGCATATCCTTTGTTTTGTCATCTAAACTTTTTCTAGCAACATCCACACTCTTAAGACTTAATGAAATCATCCTATAGGCTGCCTCGTTGTAAATTCGGGTAGTCACTACACCATTTTTTGGCCACGGTGTAGGGAAGGAACCTCGATCTTTATTTCGAGACCCAGCTGCCAACTCTAGAGTACCAGCCTCCATACATGGAGGATCAGCCGCCACATCAGGGGTGCAGGCCGCCACTCTGCCACCTGCCGGCTCAGGTTTCGCGGCCTTGTCCTCTCGCACACCGGCTTTTCAGGTTTGACTGAAATCCTTTGGCATTCAATTTTCTTTTCCTTAATGTGGTTCCCCATAGACGAGGATTTAATCATGCTTTGCAATGTAGGATTTGGTGAGTTCCACTGTACAAGCCGCCACCTTGCAGTCTGGAGACTCCGTCATACAGCCTTCGGATGTTGTGGGCTCGACACTGCCTGCCCCTATAGGGACGTCAGCTGCCACAAATGAGTTGCCAGACACTATACTCAGGTTCAAAGCAGCAGCTCAGGTGTCCATTGCATCCCAGCATAATCACACCCTAATTAATACGCCCGGCTTCACTGGTTCCGTTCATCCTCGTGTTTCGTCTCCCCAGGTTAGTGCCCGACTTTTCCTTACCACTTATTTAGTTTGATTTTTCTCATATAACTTCTTATCCATATTTTCAATGATATAGGATATGGAGGACCTCCCTTCATCTGACGATGAAGCCTATGACTTCGCTCGCGATGAGCCGGTGCCTGTTCTCCGCCCTTTTTATCGTACTGGTGCGCATGGAGCGACTGCCCATGACTTCCTGTCTTGTTCACTTCCCATTACTTAGGCGGCCTTTACCAGGGCCTTCATCTCCCGCACTAAAGTCATTCGGTCTCACCCATCAGGTGCTACCAAGTCAACTTCCAAGCGCAAAAAGAAAAACCCGAAGCTTCCGACTGAAAGGAACAGCACAGAGCGATATATTGACTGGGCCCGCAGGATGCGGAGATTATATTCCAAAGAATGGGATTTACGAGGGATTGGGGACGCCATACTCTTGTCCATGAAGCCTATTGTGCTCGACCATCGTCTGCTTTACTATTTTATGGGTTTCTGGAATTCTTCAGTCAATGCCTTCCAGCTTCCCTGTGGTTTCGTAGGTCCCACCCTATTGGACGTCATGATGATTACGGGACTGTCTGTTGTTGGCTCGGAGTTGACTCACTCCATTGATGCTGAGGATTCTCATCTCGGTGACATGATCTGCCCCGAAGGCAAAGAATCCAAACGGTATACGACTTTCATTAATCACAACAGAGTGAATGACCCCCTACACGCAATGAACATGTTGCATTCCTCTTGATGTGGTTCAACCGGTTCATTGTTTGCTCTAGTGCCCGCACCGTGCTTCGTACTGCTTTCCCCTATGTTCTGGCCATTGTTGATAGCGACGTCAATGATACTTTGGCGATTGGCTCATACCTTCTTGCTACTTTGTTCAATGGGATGTCGAAGATAGCCAATTCGATCACCGAAGGGACAGATCCTGCCGGCCAGGCTTCCGGACCTTTATGGTTTATACAGCTATGGATTCAGCTGTACTTCCCGCGCTTGTTTCGTGGTGTGGCTCGCCCTGATCCGAGGAATTGCCTGCCGAACACACCATTGTGTTTTCCTTTAGCTAGTCAGTCTGTGGCCATTCGGGATGGCAAGCTATTAGACAAAGACGGATTGCAGATCTTGCGTTGGCTTATGTCTTATAGGCCTGGTTCCGTTGGTTTGTTCCCTTACGCCCGGCGGGGTACACTGTTAGCTGAGCTCCTATGCTCACCTTCTGCCCCAGACGCCAACTTTGGTGAGGACACATGGAACACCGCCATGAAGCCGCACCTACTTTTGAGTGGCCTTCGGCAGCACGACAAGTCCAACCCGCTCAACGCTGAGCCTTATTGCCCTCATCTACTAGCTCGACAGTTCGGATGCCGACTTGGTCTCCCACGTGGAGTAGAGTGACCGGCTACCAGAGGCTCGGGATTGACCGACGCAGATCTCTATACTATTCTTGCTCTGTTGGGTCGCCTGCCGACTTCATCTTATCTGCCCTTCACCCCTGCTGGGACACTTGCTACTCAGTTTATGGCTTGGTGGACCCCGCACATTACCTCGCTCTTGCCGACTGAGGCCAGTCTTATAGAGCGTTTTGGAGATGCGTCTTCTCAGCGGGCTCCTGTCACAGCAGGACCGTCTTCATCTCGGCCCTCGGCTCTCCCGCCGGGTGATCCGGCTTCTAACGCTCGTGGTGCTGCAATATGGTCAGCCCCCATTCCTGCATCTCAGAGTGTTGTCCCGAAGACCTCGGCTGCGCCTCCTCCATCTCGCAAACGTCCGAGAGGTAACTTTTGATTTATTTCACACGTGCCCTTATAATCCTCTTTCTTTCGTCTAACATCTATCCACTTTTACAGGTTCCTATTATAGGACTCGTGGGGCATCCGCCGGTAGTAGTTCGAGCTCCTTAGCTCGGGACGAGGACATGGACGATGGCGCCACTGATGACACTGGAGATCGTGATGACGACGGAGATGAATCTGCAGATTCAAGTGAGGATGATGAAATGGGCGACGATGACGCTGGAGACGACGTTCACACGGAGGCAGATTCAGTTGACCCTGACGATGGCCTTGTGAGTATGATTGACGACGAGGTTGATCATGATGACCACGCAGGTGCGGGTGTTGATACTGGCGACCATGATACCGTAGACGAGTTGCAGGCTCGTGCCGACTACATCTCTGCTCATGGTGTGGATGATCCTAGATACCACACTGATGTCCAAGAGACCGCGGTTGAGGATTCCTCACAGGTATGTTTAACCTCGTACTCGTTAGTTTGTCCCTATCTCGATAACTTATTGCAACATTCTTTTTTACTTTCAGGCCCACGTGGATCCATCTCTCCTTTCGACTGATGATATCTCCACTAGCATCGATCGAGCCTCTCAGGTATTTATTGATTATGTCGCTTTTAATTTTGACTTATTTCTAGAAGCATAACGAATCCTCACGCCTTCTTCTTCCAGGTCCCTCCGGATCAAAGGAATTGTCCGCCCTCTCCTCAGGTTGCGTCTCATACTTCTGCAGTTAAACCGCCTCTCATGCTGGTCTCTCAGGTATTTCTAGCCTCATACTACTTTCAAACCCATGTGTGTTTCCATCTTGCGGAAGAACATATGCTAAGGAATGTTTGCTTGTTTCAACCATAGGCCCCTACTGGTCGGACGCCACCTTCAGTAATCGATTCTGCCGCACCTTCAGCTGATTTAGTCGACCACGCCCCGACTCCTCATGTATTATTCTCTCTTGTCTTCATTATGGTTAGCTCTCCATGTTGCAAATTTTAATATGTCATCACTTGTAGGTGCCCCAGGTTCCCTCTGTAGATCCTATGACTTCGAGCACCCACACTCCTATCAGTGGCGATGTCGCTAGGACATGTGAGGCACTTAATCGCCTTCTTACATCCCCGACTGGCCCTCTGACCGCCGAGATAGTCTCCAGTCTCGACGACTTGCTCATTGCTATCAGCTCGGTCCCCACCTTTGTTGAGGATGCCGACTTCCAGGATTTTTTATATCTCATCTCTGAGCTGTCTGTTTCTTTCCCCAGTTACAGGAGTATTGCGGATGAGTCTGCCGAGGCCTTGACCCTTATTGGCGATCTTGAGTCACGACATCGCGAGACTCTTTCTCAGTTGGAGGCGATTCGTCCCCAGCGTGAGCAGTTGTCTCAGGCTCGTGCGGCTCAAGAGAACCAAAAATCACAGCTGAAGAGCGCCATCACATCTGCAGAGAGCGATATCAGAGAGTCAAAGCGGATCATTGCAGAGGCAGAGTGTGTTATAGCACATCAGAGACGCTCCATTGCAGATAGGAGACGTAGTATTCAGGAAGCCAAGGATGGGCTTACTTCTCTCGAGTCTAGATTAACCGAGATGTCCACGCAGGTCGCTGATTTGCAGACCATTCACGACCGCTTAGTCGCCGACCAACACGACCTATCAGCTGAATTGTCTAAAGGTCTTCGACCCCGGGCAGATGCTCGCGCTCGTGTTGCCGATGTTGCTTTTCGTCGTATTACCGACACCTTTGGGCGTACATGCGATCGTTGGACAGTCATGCGAGGTCGCATACTTGGCAAGAGGATGCCGCCTCCTTCTCAGTAGCTTTAGGACTCGCACTTTTGGTACGTTTATGATCTAGCCCACCGGCTTGTGGTGGGACATTGTTAGTCATCCTCTGGTTTTCCTTAGTATATATTTTTTGCTACATTTGGCCCTCGATACGGCCACTTTTGAATTGATGCATTTATATTTTACTTACTCCAATTCCCAAACTGATGGATAATACCTTTTGAGATATTTTGCATTGATACTTTGTTTATGCTCCTGTCCATCAATATCCATCAATTTGTATGCACCATTAATCAATTTATGAGTAACAATGAAAGGTCCTTCCCAGTTTGGAGACCACTTTCCAGTTTCATTATCGCGCACCCCTGAAGGTAAAATCACCTTCCACACTAGGTCCCCTTCACTGAACACCTTGCCTCGAACCTTCTTGTCATAATACTTTGCAATTTTAACTTTATGACGCCGGATGTTCTCCAAAGCGACCAGCTTGTCACCATCCGCCGTCTCCAACTCTTGCAACATGGCCTCTTCATACTTAGCTAACTCTAAGTGATGCTGCTGGGCTACCCTCAGCGATGGAACCGTGATCTCTAAAGGTAGGACATCGTCTTGTCCATACGTCAGGTAGTATGGCGTGAATCGAGTGGCGGTAGACTTAGAATTTCTATACGCCCACAGGACCTCTGATAAGGCCTCATGCCACTTCCTTGGCTTGTCTCCCACTGCCTTCTTGATCATGCTTACCAAGATCTTGTTAGTAGCCTCGGCTTGACCATTCGCTTGGGGATAGTATGGAGTAGAATTGTAACATCCCAAATAATTAATTTATGGTTGATTTAATTTAATCATGATTAATTAACTAAGTGGACTTAATTAATTAAATTGGTGCTTGATAAATTATGTAGATAGCCCAATAAGATAAATTAAGAGCCCAACTCACTGAAATGAGTAAGTGGATCTGAATCTAATAAGAAGTAATAAAGAAGGCCCAAGCCCACACCCTTAAAAGAAAGTGGAGTAGATTTGGGAGTCATTTTTCCCAAATTCCCGTCACTTACACGATGGAAGAAGCTAGGGCACTCAAATGGTAGAAATCGCGATGAGGAAGAGAGGAGGCAGCGCTGGAATCGTGAGGAGGAAGAGAAGGGCTCAACATCTTTAAGGAATCCGTCTCCATATATATTGGCATCAACTGGAACTTCACGAAGGAGGTTGAAGACAATAAACGGAAGCTTGGAGATTAATAAAAAAAGGCAAGGGTTAGAATAGCATAATTGCATAAAGAGATAAGTGGAGATGTTACACAATGTGAATCTAGATGATTAGGAATATTATTCATAGGAATGCTTAAAACCTATTTCTAGATAACCTAGACGTATTTAAGTGTTCCACACGAATTGTATGATGCATTAGATGAGCTTGGATTATTATGCCTTAGATGAATTTAAGTGTTCTCGCGAATCATATGTTGCTTTAACAACTAGGTCAAACCTTAGAATCTTAAGGAATACCGGGTGGACGGGTTCTTTGCGCTATGACTTAAGAGAATATTTACTGTTATGTTGAGATTGGTGTATCTCAAGACCATTGTGATGATACTTGACAACTCTTATTATGTGTTCAATCTATGGTTCGGTTTTGGTAAATTATGTCTTATGAAACCAATGCATGAGCCACATGGTATATGGAATTTCGGATATCGGATGAGGGTAATTGTCCCTCCTACGGGTGGAGCCTGTATGTGTCTATAACCCTAGACAGTTGGAGCACTGTCTGGGACACCGGTGTCGGTAGTTATAGAGTCCTCTGCATGGCGAGATAAGCCTGTATGTGTCTATAACCCTAGACAGTTGAAAACTAGTCTAGGATGCTGGTGTTAGTAGTTATAGAGTCCTCTGCATGGCGAGAGATGATATTATTTGGTTAATGGATTATGGTGCATTGGATTGGTTTCATCTGACATATTATTTGGTTAATGGATTATGGTGCATTGGATTGGTTTCATCTGACATATAATTTGACTGATGGATTATTGTGCGTTGGATTGGTTTCATCTGACATATACTTGATTATTGGATTATGGTGCACTGGATTGGTTTCATACTTGACATATGTGCAGGGCGAGAGGTGATATTGGTAACTAATGGATTATGGATATGATCATGTTGTATATGACTCGAGGAATATGTTCAGAATTCACTTTCTGTCTTTAGTTATTGTTATTAACTGTTGCTATAGATTCTTTATGATATGCTACTTCTATTCCTTGCCAGTACAACGTTATGTTGTGCTGACACCTTGTCGTTGTTTGGTTGTTTTATAGATCTTCCTACGGACGGCGCAGAACATGATGATGGGGGTATGGGCTGAGCGAACTAGCTAGGGTGCATCTTTATGTTTTTATTTAATTGGAATATATGTTTATACACATTTATGTAGAGTTAATTGTCATTCATAGAGGTGATCGGTGAACCACTTGGATTTTATTATGTGTTAATTTCTGGTATGGAAATTGTGAGCATGTCGATAATTTATTCAGGGCTTGTAGCCCGGATATGCAATGTGATGTTCCTAGGATTGCTCACTGCTTAGGATAGTTTTTCTTGCTACAGTTATTTCTTTGTACTTGTATCTAGCCTTGTATTGACTGTCTAAGCTGAGTAATCGACAGTTTAGAACAGTTAATATGGCGGTGACGTCACGAAAATGGTTTTAGATTTTCGGGGCGTCACAAGAATGATATATGCGAATCCCAAATTGCTTAGCGAAAGCCATAAACTTCTCACCTGTGAATACCGTTCCTTGATCGGCAGTGATAGTTTGAGGTATCCCAAATCGATGTATCAACTCAGTCACAAATTTAATAACATCGCTTTAATCAATCTTCCTCATTGGCCACGCCTTTACCCACTTGGTAAAATAATCAGTGGCCACAAGTATGAACGCATGGTTCTTAGATGAAGACGGATGAATCTTCCCAATGATGTCCATCCCCCAGCCACGGAATGGCCAAGGCTTCACGACTGAATGCAATTCTTCCGCCGGCACCCTTTGAATGGGACCATGTTTCTGGCAAGCCTCGCACCCTCGAGCATAAGTGATACAATTCTCCATGATTGTTGGCCAAAAATACCCATACCGGTGAATACTCCATCTCATGCTTGGTCCCGCTCTATGGGAGCCACAAATTCCTTCATGGACCTCTCCCATCACTAGCTTAGCTTCCTCAGGACCGATGCACTTAAGTAACAAACCGTCGAGCGCCCTTCGGAACAACTCATCATCAATCAACGTATACCTTAAGACTTTCACCTTCATAGAGCTATCTCCTCCGGACGACGGATTCTCGAGATATTGCATAATATCTGTCCTCCAGTCGTCAACTGGATTTTGAGGTTGAGTCTCTTCTTGACCTTCTGACTCATTAGCGATGACAGCGATGCGTGTTGCCCCCCTAGGGCAACCAATCTGCCAGCCTGAAGCTAGTTGAGCCGCTTCGTTGGCCTCCTTATTTTGTTCTCTAGGCACATGACTGATAGTAGCCTCCGAAAATTTACCTAATAGCTCTAGCGCAGCTTCATAACATTTAATCAACCTCGGACTTTTGCACTCATACTCTCCTGTCAATTGTTTTAGGATAACTTGTGAGTCTCCAAAAACTACAATGGACCTGGCACCCTTCATCAATGCTGTCTCCAGGCCGAAAATTAAAGCCTCATACTCAGCTTGATTATTGGTTGTACCAGGCTCCAACTCACGAGCCAACTTCCAATGTTCCCCGAAAGGACTAGTAATTGTAATACCGGCCCCTGAGCCGCTGCTTGCGCAGGACCCAACTAAAGTTAACTCCCAAGGTTCAAATCCTATGAACGATTCTTCGGGTTCTTCGGGCAACATCATTGAAGGATGCTGAGCTAAGAAGTCCGCTAAGGCCTGTCCCTTGACCGCCTTCTGAGGAACGTATACAAGAGCAAAATGACTTATTTTCATGGCCCACTTGGCCTGGCGGCCTTTCAAGGCTGGCCTCTGCAACAATGTCTTGACCAAATCAAATGGAGCCACCACATAGACTGTTCTCGGTAACATGTAATGTTCCAGTTTGTTGCACGAGTACACCAACGCATAACATAGCTTCTCTAGGGCTGTGTACCTTACTTCTGGACCTTGTAGTGTCTTACTAAGGTAGTAGATGGCTCTTTCCTTGCCATACTCATCATCTTGTGCGAGCAAACATCCAATGGACTCCTCGGCGGCTGACACATACAGCTTCAACGGCGCCTCAGGCCTGGGCGGCATCAATACTGAAGGGTTGGCTAACACTCCTTTAATCTCGTCAAAGGCCGCCTGATGGTCAGCCGTCCAAATGAATACCTCGTTCTTCCTTCCCTTGAGCAAGGTGGTGAACGCTTTCATTTTTCCCGCAGCGTTGGCAATGAATCTTCTTAGGAAATTGATCTTGCCCATCAAAGACTGAAGCTCCTTTAAGTTTGATGGTGCCCGGGCCTCCAATATTGCCTTGGCTTTATTCTGATCAACCTCGATGCCTCTCTCATGTACCAGGAAGCCTAAAAAGTTCCCAGCTGCCACTCCAAAGGCACACTTAGCGGGGTTAATCTTCAGCCCCTGTTGCCTCATTCTGACAAAAGCTTGTTCAAGGTGGTCGAAATGTTCGCCAAATTCACATGATTTAACCACAATGTCATCGATGTATACTTCAAGTATATGTCCAATTAAATCGTGAAATATCATATTCATGGCCCTTTGGTAGGTTGCCCCGACATTTTTTAAACCAAACGACATCACTACCCATTCGAAGATGCCAACTGGTCCTGGACAACGAAACACCGTTTTGTGTACATCGTTTTCAGAAATAAAGATTTGATTGTATCCAGAATAACCATCCATTAATGATAAAAATTTATGACCAGCGGCCGCATCAACAAGCTTGCCGGCCATTGGCATTACATATTCATCCTTGGGCGTAGCCAAGTTTAAATTTCTAAAGTCTATACAGACTCTCAATTGACCATTCTTCTTTACAACAGGTACAATATTTGCAAGCCATTCTACATAACGACAAGTTCTAATGTAACCTGCTCTAAGAAGCTTTTCGATCTCAGCCTTTATTTTTGGGATGGTGTCTGGATCAAACCGTCTAGGCGGCTGTTTGTGAGGCCTGAACTCGGGGTGAGTAGGCAGCTTGTGTTCCACGAGTTCCCTTGAAAGCCCTGGCATGTCCGTGTATTGCCATGCGAAACAATCTTTATACTTCTGAATCAGCTCCACTAGTTGGTGCCGCTCCTCATCAGGCAGAGACGCACTTACTTTAGTCAACTTCGGCTCCGCCTCAGTTCCCAGATTGATGTCCACCAGTGGTTCCTTGGCCTTTGGACTAGGCAATGACCGCTTCACAGGTGATGGCCACTCAGATGGCCTATTATTCATCAAGTTTTTAGACTTGTCCTCGGCACCCATCAATACTTCTGTATCAACCAGCCGCCGCAACAAGTCTCTGTAGATGTCTTGGTCGCTCATGAGGAACTTGAGGCATCTTGTCGGCTGTCTACTGAGTGTAGCTTGAAGTAAAGTCGATGGACTCCAAGTCCACATCAACGCCAATCAAGGCTGACGCAGGCTGAATGTCTTCTAAGTAGAAGACAGCCTCATCATTATTGCTGTCTGGCCCTTTGAAGGGCTGAGGATCTGCCTCCACCAGCTCGACGTGTTCGCCATCCCATATGAGTAATTGTTGGTGTAATGTGGATGGCACACATTCTGCCATGTGAATCCAGTCTCGTCCCAACAATGCTGAGTAGCAGGTCTTTGACTTCACTACAAAAAATGCTACTTTGATAGTCTTAGACCCCACAGTGACATCCGCCGTTATGAACCCTGCGGGTTGGGTTGCTTCTCCAACGAAGCTACACATCTTCACCCTGGTAGGGATCAAATCTTTCTCACTCTTCCCAAGTTTCTTCAGAGTCGACATCGGCATCACGTTTGCCGCTGCCCCATTGTCAACGAATACCCTACTGAAAGGACGTCCATCCACATGAGCCTTGATATACAATGGCTTCAGCTGTCTTGTTTGAGACACCTCTGGCTTAGCAAATTGGGCGAAAGTTGGCCTCTGAGCAGATTGGCCGCCCAACTCCTCAAGGAGACATCTGGTTGGGTGAGATAATTCTGCTATCATCTCATCCATCTCTTCAATCAGCCTGGCGAATGACGGCTCTTCTTCATCCCAGATTTCAGATTCGGCATCGCTAACTTGTTCCTCTGCCGCCAGCCCTACGACCTGCATAGGCACAGCAGGGTCCACTGGATCCTCTCCCTGTCCATACTCGAAGCCTGCTTCCTTAAGCTCCTCCTCAAGGTCATCCCAGAAAGTGTCTAGCTTAGTTTCCTTGTCAAGATCCATATCACCCAATCCGCTAATATCGTCAGGGATGACACATAAAGCGCCAATCCCTACCTTAGGCTCCTCTTGGTTGGCTTCTATAGCAGCTTCCACTTCTTTTGGAGTGACTGCACCGAAGTTCACTTGAGCAGCATCGTATGTAGGCTCAACTTTCGACTTTGACTTTGCCTGCTCAGATTCATCCACTGTCTTACAATAAGCTAGGAACCCCTCATAGCTATCAGGTTCACTTCCCAACTCACCAGCCTGGTGGGCCGCTATGTAAGCGAAGTATCTAGTAAGCACCTTCATCATGGCCATCTCTCTCGTACTGGATGTACCTGGCTCACCCATACGCTCAAATCTCTCCATGAATTTATCTGCCCAAGACATAGTCACATTTTTCTCATTACTTGATTCAGCGACCGCCTTACCTTTGTCTTGAGAAGTTGGCGGCTGAGGCTTGGTTTGTGGAGGTTTAGCATCTGTGTTCTTAGGTTGAGGTGATGGCGGCTGGCGTTCCGCCCATTGCAACCTTTCCCGCACTAGCCTCCTAGTGAAGGAGGATGGCGGTTGAGGTGTTCCCCTTGGCGCCTCAGGTGTCCTTCTCCTATCGGTTTCCCCTTGGGACCTGAAGTAGGTTGGTTGTATTGGCTTCCGAGGCCTAGATGACTCCAACTTATGAATCTGAGCCTCCCATTGCCGCATTTCCTCGGCATACCTTCTTTGAGCCCTCCTGAACTGGCTTCTGGTCATGGATGGCGGGGTGCTCAGGACGTCTCATCAAAGTTGGTACTACATGTAATCCCGACCTATAGTCCCGAGTTACAGGCTGATGTCTCCCATTTTCACGGATCTCCAATGCAGGCTTTGGGATCTCAATCCTCAATGGAGGCTTCTGCTTCTTCTGGAATTCTTTCTCTTCAGCCTCGAGGACTTCCTTAAACTCCTCTTTGGACATATTTTTAAACTTAGGCTGCTTGCTATATAATTCCCTTTCTTTTTCAGCCTCGGATTCGTCAGATAACAAGTCCTCATCCTGCTCATTGATCTCAACACATTCTCTTTCTTCATCAGTCCGGCTATTAGAGCCGCCAACCTCTGGATTAGGGATGAACCCAGAAGCACCAACGTGAAGCTGAGGAAACGGGTCTACATCCACCTTCATACCTGCAATTTTTAATCGTCCCTCTTTAATTTTATTCTGAGTGGCACTTCTAAAACTCCTACACTTAGTAATGCTATGAGTGTAAGAATTATGCCACTTACAGAAGGATCGGCCTCGGATGTCCTCGGCCGCTGGTAACTTCTGCCCCTCAGGCAGCTTAATCATCCCATCTTTGAGTAGGGCATCGAACACTTGGTCCGCCCTGCTCATATCAAAGAGGTCTTCATCAGGCCTGTACTTGGCCTCTTTCTGCTTTGGCGGCTTGAGGGCCGCACAAGTGTGTGGCTTGGATGTTTGGACCAACTCCGCTACAGCCACCTCCACAGGTTCGTCCTCCTCGTCACTGAACCTCACTTCCTCGAAGTGGACTCGACGCGTAGGACGTTTTTCTTCTTGTTCCTCCAGGAACTTTTCCAGTCGGGCCGCTCTCTCGGCCAGTTGGGCTATGTCAGTTGCATCCTGCACAATTAAGTGTTTCTTTAGTCTAGGCAACATATTGGATACTGCTATGTTGGCTATTTCCCTCTCAGGGATTGCCATAGTACATCGGCCCTTAAGCCGCTGTAACCTATTAATGAAGGCACTTGCCGTCTCATCGGCATATTGTCTTGCATTAGTTAAATCTGCGAGACTAACCTGGGACAGGGGAGTATAGAATCTTTCATGGAAGGCTCGCTCCAAATCAGCCCAATTCTGGACAGAATTAGGCCGCAAAGACGCATACCATGCGAAAGCAGGACCGGTGAGGGATGAGCTAAAGAGCCTCAACTTCAACCAGTCGTTCGATGCTGCCTCCCCACACTGTGCAGTGTACCTGCCCACATGCTCCACGGTGGACTTACCTTCATCCCCTGAGAATGTGGAGAATTCCGGCATCTTAAAGCCTCGGGGGTATGGTTGCATGCTATCAACCCAATCTGGGTACGGCTTGCGGTAAGTTGGCCGCTCCATCGGCCTCAGTTGAATCCCGAAGTGTTGCTGCATCATGTCTGCCAGCAACTCGGGCGACACTACTGGCGCCTGCGCAGGTGGCATCGCCACTGGGGGTGTAAGAAGAGCCCCAGCGGCTTGTTGCGGCGTCTGCCCCCCTTGCGGTGGCGTCTGCCCCCAAGGTTGGGGTGCCTGTCCCCAAGGCTGCGTCGCCATGTAGGGTACAACAGGAACATTCGACACATTAGGTGCCCGCTTGTTGTGGTGGCATACCAGTGGCCCCAGAGGCCGCCGTACAGCCTGGCGATACACTGGTGGCCATTAGGCATCCTGGTGCCGCATAAATTGGCGTTGGAGGCACTGTATATCCGAGATTCGGCACCATAGGAGCCGCTGGGGAATAGGCGTAGGCTGCCTGGTATGGATTCACGAACGGACTAGGCAAACCTCCTACATCAGGTAGTGGTGGCTGACTCGGTACTGTTCCCCAAGCCCGTAGTTGGCCGCCTGACGGCCCTGAACCTATCGGCGTGTTGACGCCGTTTACAAGGGCGGTTGCAGAGGCAGTTGCTTCATGTTGAGTCCGCAAAGCATTGAAGCCTTTGTCAATCTGTTCGGCCATAGCAGGCCGCAAAACATCCATAAGATGCCTCGTGAGTAGAGGCATGAACTCAGCCATCGATTCGGTCATCGAGAGCCGCATTTGTTCCGTCAATGTGGGGGTCTGCATTATCCCCTGTTGTGGCTGGGCAGTACTCGTCGTCTCAATTGCATCCTCAGACGACGTTCTCACAAGTGTCTTCTCTTGCAGAGACATTTCTTCGAATTTCTGCGTTAAATCACTCACCAAAACGTCCGGATCTTAGACGCATACACTTCTTTGAAGCGGATATGGTTTTAACTTCGGTCCCACTGGGCGTGCCAATTTGTTGTACTAGAAATTTTGAGGTGTGATGTTGTACTAGAAATTTTGAGGTGTGAGACCTCTATTTCATTGATTAGAATGTTGAAGATTACAAAGTTGCATAAGACTAAAACAAAGAAGACTGTAAAGAAAAATGAGAACTTGCAGAAAGGAAATACGAAAAGACAAGTTACGGAAAATAAATGGCAGAAATTAAACAAAAGTAAATGCAGTTTTCCTCTGGGGAGTGTTGAATGTCCTTCCAAATGAGCCTCCTTCAGGTATTTATCACACGATCTTCAACTTCAACCGCCTTGACCGACTTCATTTGAATTCTGTTTGGCGGGGCTCGATTGCATTTCATGTTTCCAAAATTTGGGCCACTTACTCATTGGGCTTTAACTTTTGTGATTTAATTTATAATTTGGGCTAACATACTCGGACAACTGCCTCGCGAGTTATTCTGCGAGGAAGAATGGTCCGCTGACGAAACACGGAGACTAGTATAGGCCTCAAAAATCCTACATGTCTAAGGACTTGTAATTGGATTAATCCGTTGCAATTATTAAAAGAAAAACGTCACAACCTAGACATGTTAGGAAAATGGTGGTACAAGCCTATGTCACATAAATTACAAATGGATAAAGGAGAATAATAGGGGCCGGTGGATAATCTAATCCCAACTCGAAGGTTGGAAGTCAATGAATTTGACCAATTGATGAAGCCTTCATCGCCAATACCAGTAAATTATTTTAAAACTATATAAATCGAACGGAAGAAGTAATTATGTATGTGAATAATTTAATATCCCGATAAGCCATGCCGTAAAGCATCAGTCACCATAGTATAAATAAATGCAAAAAAAGTAGGGTTATATTCCAGGTAATTAATTACTATAATTTTTAATTCCATATTTAATAACTCCATA